>JAQIUQ010000884.1:0-262500 GCA_030378365.1 Hybognathus amarus | reverse complement strand
TGTGTGACTCTGTGTGTGTGTGTGTGCGTGTCACCTGTGATGAGCGACTCCTGTGTGTGTGAATCTGTGACGCGTGAGAGTCTGCAGGAGAGCCACGTCACCAGACTGACATATTCAGATGAGCTGAAGCCCGCGCCACATGCCTCCAGAAGCCCCGCCTCCTCCAACAGCTGGCCCTCGTATCTGCCACATCATCACAGGTTTATGCATAGTTCCACAGATAATTACTTTATAGAGAGCCTAAGTCCCGCCCTCCGCTTCCGGCTCATGGGACCTTATTTTCGGAAAAATATGCATGGTAGTCAATGGAGAGAGGCAACTTATATTTTTGTTCCGTCTGAACTGTGCCCTGAATTACACATATGATGTTTGTCAATTTAAAATATAATTCTGAAAGTCAAATACGTCACAGTTCGTCATAAAACAGAAGAGTAACATTTAGTTTTATGTGAAAATCCCTCAATGAACTACATCTCCCGGGAAGCGAAACAACAAGTGAGATCAGCTGCTGTGTGTGTGTGCAGTCTGGTACAAAACACTCATGACGGTAACGTTGCGATTATAACGCAAGACTATAGAAACAATGAAAGACATTAGCCTCAGTAAAGTTAGCTTTATTCATTAGAGAAAATGTGCACCTTTGGGGTTTGTAGTCTTTGTAATTACGTATTTTCAGTCTTATACCTCAACGGTTTTACATCAAACAGTGTTCTTTACTTTAAAATGTATCTTTTAAATTGACAAACATCATATGTGTAATTCAGGGCACAGTTCAGACGGAATAAAAAAGATAAGTTGCCTCTCTCCTGTGACTACCATACAATATTTTTCCAAAATAAGGTCCCATGGTGGTCGACCGAAGGGGAGGTACTATTTTTTTGTATTTCTACCCTCTAACTGCTGATTAGCATAATTTAAACTATAACTATACTTGCATTACTTCTTTTAATTTGCTTTTCGCAAAAAAACACAATACTTATAACCACTTTATGACGACACCAGAGGAAAAAACGTTTACTGCTCATCAACGTGCAACAAATAAATACATCCGACCATTTAACATTATCATTTGATCAAGTTTCTGATCATTGTCATAAAAACAAACCCTATTTCTCATTTGATTGCTCTCCTGCTTACCCGAGCTGATCCAGGATGTCGAGAATATCGCCTTCCATCTTAAATACATGCACATTTGATTAAACGAAAAACATAAATCACAATAATGTGCATTAGTGTTTCGTTTAAAAACCCCACGCGCGCGCCTGCAGCAGTGCGACACTGAACCGGGACCGGGCAGAAACCACCGCAGAACTAGAGTTCCTGTCGACACACAGGCTCGGGGTGTCTTCTGACTGCGGTCGCTTGAGATCCCCCTAACAGTGCCGTCGACTGGGCTGTAGTTTCCACTGTTCATCAGATTCTGTTATAAACATTCAGCATTCAGTATTCGAGCATATCACACAGACAGAAGTGTGGAAATAACGGTATTATTGAATATCATATCCGATAAGCCCTTAAATAAGAAACCATTCAGCTAAAAACGGAAATTTAGCCATTATTTAAGACATTCAAGAGCTCTTGATGTTGTGTTTTCAGTGGAACACAAAAGAAGAGTCATATGTGAAACACGCGCGTGTGTGTGTGTGTGTTCGCTTTCTCCAATTTTTACCCTGAGCTAGAGTGTAAACTAAAGTGTGTGTGTGTGTGTGTGTGCAGGGTTTTTTAGTACTTCAAGCGCCTGCGCGTGCACTGTCCGAGGACGCGCAATCTCCGTCATCAGGACAACAACAGCGCATGCGCAGATGTCGAGGCAGATGAGTCAACAGCTTCGTCATTATTGCGAATTAAATTATTATTAAATTATTCAGTCAAAATTATTAAATGCATGAAAAATATTGTCGTATTTTGGCGGATACATAAAATTCGCATTAGTAAGAAAAGTGTGTTGGCTATTTTATGCCAACATGTGAAGTCTAGCTCATGTTGTGAAACACCATTATAGTAATGATGTAAACTGGTGTAAATGTCTGCTCAAGATAACAAAATTGTCTCTTCCTGCGAAATTGGCGTAAAATATTGGTAATAAAACACAAGCGCTTCTGCGTTTAGCCCAGACCATCTGAGATGCTGCAACTGGCATTGGTCCACTGGTCACTCCAGTTATCCAATCACATCCTCTGCTGAGCCACAGAGTCACAGGAGTTTATGAAGTGTGTGAAGACTTTGTGGGTCAATATCACCATAGAGTGCCTTTCAACCCTCACACACACCATTACACCACCACCAGCAGCCTGCACTGTGGTAACAAGGCATGATGGATCTACGTGGCCGACAGGGTGGACATTTTGGAACAACGACAGGGTGGACATTTTGAGCTTCAATTAGCATATTAGCTTACAACAAACTGGGACTAGGTAAATATTTAGTCTGGTTGTTGAAGATAATTTGGTATATTTAAATGTACATATTTAAAAACTATTGTATTTGAATCACTTCCAGTATATTTTATGCCGACAGGGTGGACATGTTAAGCTTTGGCAAAACAAGTAAGCAACCTCATATAAAGAAAATTAGTTAGTTGTAAAATCAGCAGCTACTCACTTCAGCAGCTGAATTTCCCGCCACTAAAGAGATACAACAATCTGTTGTCCTGATGTCACTAATGGGGTGGCCTATTCTTAAAGGGGCAGATTCCACAATACGACAGGGTGGACAACCATTTAAGGGACATGGACAAACTCTTCTTTTTTATTAAATAAAAATATTGTTTTTATTATAAACGGATCAATACACTAAATTTGAGTAATCTTATTAAACTAAATATTAATAGGAAAAATTAAATTAAAAAACAAATAAGATTGGACTATTTTACTCTCATTCAGATTTGATGAGCAGTGTATGGGACATAGCAAAATACATACATCCTCTTATACAAAACTATAGAACATCTTGAAAAATGTATCTAAAGAGCCAAATAATGCTACTGCTATGAATAAAAAAACTTAGCCTTATATAACACACCCTTTCATAGTCATTTGTATGTTAAGCTATAAGGGAAAATCAGTTATTTATGTTCAGGACACCAAAAGGCACCCTACAGTGATATTGACCCTTGTATGAAGGTTTCTCAGTTTCATGTGTCTCACAGGGAATGATGAACACACTCCGCTCGAGGGGAACTGGGAGATCACACTCTGATGATGATGATGTGTGTGTGTGTGTGTGTGTGTCGGGCAGATCAGGTGATCACTGGATGTCCTGGTTTGACCAGAGATGATCTTTGGCTTTGAGCTGGTCTGGAGACGGTCAGTGAGGGGAAAGTGTTCAGTGTTAGGCACGTTGACACGACACTGATGTACTCAAAACGCAAAAGATGCGTTTACTTTTACGTTATCAAAATTATCCTCGACACTGATCCTTTAAAACGACCGTAAAAGCTGTGTTCTGCTGTCGGACCAGTGTGTGTGAGTGTGTGTGTGTGTAGTGTCTCAGGCCATGTGTGTGTGTAGTGTTTATCTCATGTGGTATCTCATGCCAATAGGTGTGTGTGGTGTCTCAGGCCAGTACTAGGTGTGTGTGTGATGTCTCAGGCCAGTTTGTGTGTAGTTTATGGAGACGATAACAGTATCAAACCTTTGCACTCTGAATCCGTTTTCAAAAGTTCAAGTCTTCAGTCCCCAATGCTGTTGTCGTATAAATGAACGGCCAGAACGCATAGATTTTTCCGTTCCAGTTGTAAAGGGAGTCGTGACATTAAACGGCTCGTGTAGAGCAGTGTCAAAGAAATGAGAAAGCGGCTGTGGCGTGAGCTAGTCATCAGAACACGTGTTTCGAATAAATGATGAAACGCACAGTAAACAGTTCCTTTACTTAAACATCATTCTCACAAATGAAGACATCCTTTGGCTCACACACACACACTATCACACACAGACACACACACACACAAACAAAGTTCTATTTATATTCACCTTTTATTTGTATGGTAATGTTAACTGATGTAATAAGTGTACGGTGTAACATAAAAACAATTACAAACATTTGTATGCATATTTACATTGTATATTTATGAAAGTAACAAGCTACATCTGTATACAGAAAAATACAACTATGACATGAGTTACTGCACTATAAATATTACATCATATATTTAGTATTTTCAAACCATAATAGAAGTAGCTATAGGTGTAGCTAGCCAAGTCTGAAGCGTTAGGAGAGAGGGATGAGGCACTTCTGCGGAGGGGAAGAAAACTACAGTTCACAGAATAAACCACTGAAACACTGAAGAGTTCAAGAGAACGACACCATCTCTGCCTGACGGTAGGTTATGCATTCCAGAGTTATATTTCCATGAAGAGAGAAGAACAACACGAATAAAAACAATAGCAGCACGTGATTAAACTGGTAGTCATAAAAACGCGACGGTTGCGTGACGTCACACGAGGAAAGCGTTGCATATCCGCGAGATCGTGGAGACCGCCTGCCGCCTCAGGGTTAAATACTACAACTAGATCGTGTTTAACAGTCATCCGCAGAGGAACGAGACTCGCGACGCAGTTAGTGATTGTTTCTAGCAGCTTCATAAGACGAGCTTCACAAACCTTCCATCTTTCGGCGATACAAAACTAGAGAGAATCTCGTATTAAAATCTCGGAACGTCATTTATCATCATCTCCACTACTTTTCAATGTGAAACAGTATTAACAGGTGATCTATGTACATAACGCTGTCAAATCAAACCACGACACGTACCGTCAGCAGCGATCGCGAATGCAGGAATAGTGTTCGATATTTACAGCGGGTCGTCATGGAAACGCGCGCTCGCGTTATCGTTGTTAGGGGAAACTTTGCGGGCTAAATCCTGTCAGTCCAATCAGAATACCACGTGAGGGACAAAAATGTGCGTTCAAGTCATGTCAAAGATCGTATTTATTTATGAACTTATTTACGTTCGTGAACACCTGCCCATTTCTTTAAAACCCGATCTTTACGAATTGTGGGCGTGTCAGTTAGCGAAAACATGGCAAATACCACAATACTTAAGGTATTTAGCAGTGATGTAGTCATTCTATTTACAGCGAAGTAAGCTAACTGCCTGCACAGATTATGATGGCATTATAATAACAATATAATATGTAGCGATAAAATTTGCAGTGGCTTCATACCGGTAAATTAAAAATATAAAAAAGTAAAGCACACCTGATGCACATTTTTTTGTTCTTCATTTTCTAGAACTAGGACCTTGCTGTATTTTTGTGTAATTAATTAAGAGAAGGTACACCGCCATCTTACTCCGACGGAAGTGACGCTGTCATAAACATCGACTTCCCACCTCGTAAATACGAACTTCCCAAGAGGACTTGAACGCACAAAGTTGTCAGACCAACAGAAAGCTGATTCTAAAGTGACTTCTGTGCGAGCGGTGCTTCATACACTAGTGACAATAGACAGGTTTTCCGCACAAAGTTTCCCTGAACGACGGCTAACGCGAGGAACGGGACTGTGTGTGCGGAGGTCAGAGAGTCTCATGGAAATACTTGCATAGAAAGTTAACCGTGACGGGATTTTACCCACAACACGTTTCAAATACATGTGTCAACTAACACATCATCTTTGCACAAAAAAACATCTGGTTATTAGTCAAAACAAGGTTGATTTTATAAACAGAAAACACTTTTTAAACATGCATGTAAAATATAAACACTTGTATTCCACAGTAAGAATAAACGTCCATTTTCTCTCCAGGGTTTTAAACCGTCAGCGGTTAAAAGTCTCGAACAGGAGCGGGATTATAAGTGCCTGTTGGATTAATGATTGACAGAATCAAAAGAAAACATCTGGAATATATTCTACAGCCGCATGAAAGAAGAGTCTTAGCGACCGCTGTCGTTAATGCTAACAACATGTTTAGCGCATCTGCGGTTAATAACTCACGGAAAAGCCAAGTGTTAGAACCACTGTACAAGTACACAATATCATTTCTTCATAGTTGCACGCAATGTGTTAGCGTGTTCTCCGTGTACGTGCTTCGAGGACGCTCCTCCTGCCGCCACTGAACGCCTGCGGTCGACGCTCTCTCCACAGGACTGAGTCGCGCTTCGCCCGTCCAGGGCTGGTGTAAATCCACGGGCTCGTCCCGTTCAGCCGGCGGCCTTGTGCTTCCCGCGCAGCATCGACAGGCCTCTCCGCAGCGGTGGCAGGCTAGCAGAGGCGGGTAGCAGCACATGCAGGGCGCTGAGCACCGCCAGCCCCAGCAGCGCTAGCCAGCGCAGGCAGAAGTGCGGGTCGCTGGCATCGCAGGAGCAGGGGTCGGAGAAGTCGCCTCGGCGTCCGGACATGCAGTGGTAGAGCATGCTCTCGGCACACAGCATGCAGCTCACCCTGTGGATGCACTGGCGTATGGGGTCTGGCGCGTCCTGGCACTGCCCGCGCCGGTTGTCCTCGCGGTTGAACACCTCGCGGCAGTAGATGCAGCGCGAGCGCTCGCCGTCCTCACGACGACGCCGGGATGCTTTAGCCGCGGGCTGCTGGGTCTTCACTGCGAGCTTGAGTCGCTCTGGGGCCTCGGCGCGTACGGGATCTTCTCGTCGGGAGCCTCGCGCTCCGGGTCACGCTTCCACAGATCCGGGTGCCGGTAGTCCTCGGAGCCGCGGATCAGCACATCCTTGCGCTGGGTCTGATGCGCACGATCTCCTCCTCGTCCATGTGGAAGCTCACGTGACGTCTGGGGTTGAAGGAAACCTGAGAGAGACACACGCAACAGTTCGTATTTCTGCACTTCTGGTGGGTTTTTGTGTGTGTGTGTGTGAGTGAGAGAGAGAGTGTGTGTGTGTACCTGTGGAGGCAGGAACCGCTGGTTAGCAGTGAGCGTCTGGTCAAAGGGCTGCACTCGCACATAAGAGCCATGGAAGTGTTCAGTGGACCCCATGGCTCGAGGACAGAAGACGTCTCTCACCGGCGTCTCCACACACACACTCTCCTGTCAATCACAGCACACACACTCAGTAAAACTCAGTGTGACGCCACAGATTACAGAAGCTCTTACACCTGCAGCTTTCTTGAGCTCTTGTTAATTGAACATATGGAATATCTGGGTCATTCCTACAGTTTGGTGGATTTTATGTCCCCATAAATGAATACTGCATATTTTATGAAAAATTAATCAACATTAATGTCACATGGCCCATCCAGATATACCCTATTTAACACAGATTTATAATGATTGTTACCTTAGAATAATAATAATAATAAACACTTTGACAGGCAAATTCCCACAGTAATGTTTTCTCAACTTCACTTTAAAGTAAAGAGGGTCAATCATGAATAATTCGTCCCTTTTTAATTAATCTTTTAAATGACTCTGGAATATTGAGTTCTTTCATTTTGCGTGCATTTGCGGGACATCCTTTCGTTTCATAAACATCATCTTTAAAAAAACATGTTTATTAAACACGTCTGACATTCACACCGGTGAAGCATTACTGCGTCACGCATCAGAACACAGAGGTCACGTGACCCACGGTTGTGAAAGCAGCAGCTCAGACGGCCGACGCATCATAAGAAACAGAAAGATGAAATGTCACACTGATAATGCCGTGTGTGAGTCACATGAGTGAGGAGTGTGTGTATAGGTCTGTTTATATCTGCTCCAGTAATGAACATCCTGTGGTTGCTAAGAGACACTTCCTGTGAATACAGTCTCCTGTCAGTACTTCCCACACTCACTTATCAAATGTTTATTATGTTGATATGCTCTTTGTTGAATGGTAATTCCTGTGTTTGTGTGAGCCTCACCAGTGATGAAGCATCTCTTGGGTGTCCGTGTTACTGTTCTGCGGGCCGCCTGCAGGTGAACACACACAATCAATTCACACAGGACCAGCATTAGTTATACAAGCATCTCTAGCACTGAACACACACAACAGCGGCTCCATAAGGCCCTTCTGCACGAAAGAGGATGATATTAACTGACAATATTTGGTATTTTTAATTTAGGAACACAGAAGACCCGCGTTACACAAGCGAGAGGAACACAGAAGACCCGCGTTACACAAGCGAGAGGAACACAGAAGACCTGCGTTACACAAGCGAGAGGAACACAGAAGACCCGCGTTACACAAGCGAGAGGAACACAGAAGACCCGTGGCTACACAAGCGAAGAGGAACACAGAAGACCCGCGTGACACAAGCAGGGAGGAACACAGAAGACCCGTGTGACACAAGCGGGAGGAACACAGAAGACCTCGTGCTACACAAGCGAGAGGAACACAGAAGACCCGAGTTACACAAGCGAGAGGAACACAGAAGACCCGCGTTACACAAGCGGGAGGAACACCGAAGACCCTGCGTTACACAAGCGGGAGGAACACAGAAGACTCGCGTTACACAAGCGGGAGGAACACAGAAGACCCGCGTTACACAAGCGAGAGGAACACAGAAGACCCTGAGTGACACAAGCGAGAGGAACACGAAGACCCGCGTTACACAAGCGAGAGGAACACAGAAGACCCTGCGTTACACAAGCGGGAGGAACACAGAAGACCCGCGTTACACAAGCGAGAGGAACACAGAAGACCCGCGTTACACAAGCGAGAGGAACACAGAAGACCCGCGTTACACAAGCGAGAGGAACACAGAAGACCCGCGTTACACAAGCGGGAGGAACACAGAAGACCCGCGTTACACAAGCGAGAGGAACACAGAAGACCCGTGCTACACAAGCGGGAGGAACACAGAAGACCCGCGTGACACAAGCGAGAGGAACACAGAAGACCCTGCGTTACACAAGCGGGAGGAACACAGAAGACCCGCGTTACACAAGCGAGAGGAACACAGAAGACCCGCGTTACACAAGCGGGAGGAACACAGAAGACCTCGCGTACACAAGCGGGAGGAACACAGAAGACCCGCGTTACACAAGCGGGAGGAACACAGAAGACCCGCGTGCACACAAGCGAGAGGAACACAGAAGACCCGCAGTTACACAAGCGGGAGGAACACCGAAGACCCGCGTTACACAAGCGAGAGGAACACAGAAGACCCGCGTTACACAAGCGGGAGGAACACCGAAGACCCGCGTTACACAAGCGAGAGGAACACTGCAGACCTCGCGTGACACAAGCGAGAGGAACACAGAAGACCTGAGTTACACAAGCGGGAGGAACACCTGAAGCTCGTGCTACACAAGCGAGAGGAACACAGAAGACCTCAAGTTACACAAGCGGGAGGAACACTGGAGCCCGCTGTGACACAAGCAAGAGGAACACAGAAGACTCGCTGTCACACAAGCGGGAGGAACACAGAAGACCTCGTGACACAAGAGCGCAGAGGAACACAGAAGACCTCGAGTTACACAAGCGGGGAGGAACACTGGAGCCCCGCGTACACAAGCAAGAGGAACACAGAAGACCTCTGCTGACACAAGCGGGAGGAACACCGAAGACCCTGTGACACAAGCGAGAGGAACACTGAAGACCGCTGTACACAAGCAGGAGGAACACCGAAGACCCGCTGACACAAGCGAGAGGAACACAGAAGACCCGCGTCACACAAGCGAGAGGAACACAGAAGACTCGTGTGACACAAGCGAGAGGAACACAGAAGACCCGAGTGACACAAGCGGGAGGAACACCGAAGACCTCGTGCTACACAAGCGAGAGGAACACAGAAGACCTCGCTGACACAAGCGGGAGGAACACCGAAGACCCGGCTACACAAGCAAGAGGAACACAGAAGACTCGCTGTACACATGCGAGAGGAACACTGAAGACTCGCGGCTACACAAGCGGGAGGAACACCGAAGACCCGCTGTGACACAAGCGAGAGGAACACAGAAGACTCGTGTACACATGCTAGAGGAACACTGAAGACCGCTGTGACACAAGCGGGAGGAACACCAAGACCCTGCGCTACACAAGCTGGGAGGAACACTGGAGACCTGTGCTACACAAGCGGGAGGTACACCGAAGACCTGTGTCACACAAGCGAGAGGAACACCGGAGACCTCGTGCTACACAAGCAGGAGGAACACCGAAGACCTTGCGACACAAGCGAGAGGAACACAGAAGACCTCGCTGTACACAAGCCAGAGGAACACAGAAGACCCGCGTGACACAAGCGAGAGGAACACAGAAGACCTCAAGTTACACAAGCTGGGAGGAACACTGAAGACTCGCTACACAAGCGAGAGGAACACAGAAGACCTGCGTGACACAAGCGGGAGGAACACCGAAGACCCTGTGCTACACAAGCAAGAGGAACACAGAAGACCCGTGCCACACATGCCGAGAGGAACACTCAAGACCTCGTGGTACACAAGCGCGGGAGGAACACCAGAAGACACCCTGTGACACAAGCGGGAGGAACACCGAAGACCCGTGCTACACAAGCAAGAGGAACACAGAAGACCCTCGTGACACAAGCGGGAGGAACACAGAAGACCTGCGTGACACAAGCGGGAGGAACACAGGAGACCCGTGCTACACAAGCGAGAGGAACACAGAAGACCCGCGTGACACAAGCGAGAGGAACACAGAAGACCGCTGTGACACAAGCGGGAGGAACACAGAAGACCTCGTGACACAAGCGAGAGGAACACAGAAGACTCGCTGACACAAGCGGGAGGAACACAGAAGACCCGTGTGACACAAGCGAGAGGAACACAGAAGACCTCGTGCTACACAAGCGAGAGGAACACAGAAGACCCTCGCTACACAAGCGAGAGGAACACAGAAGACCCTGCTACACAAGCGAGAGGAACACAGAAGACCCGCGTGACACAAGCGAGAGGAACACAGAAGACCTGTGACACAAGTGGAGAGGAACACAGAAGACCTGCTGACACAAGCGGAGGAACACAGAAGACCTTGGTGACAAGCCGAGAGGTACAGAGACCGCGGCTACACAAAGCTGGAGGACACATAGACCTGTGACACAAGCTGGGAGGAACACAGAAGACCTGTGTGACACAAGCGTGAGAGGAACACAGAAGAACTCGTGGTGACACAAGCTGGGAGGCAACAGAAGACCTGTGACACAAGCGTGGAGGAACACAGAAGACCTTGCTACACAAGCTGGGAGGAACACAGAAGACCTTGTGGCTACACAAGTGGAGAGGAACACAGAAGACCCGCGGCTACACAAGCTGGGAGGAACACTGAAGACTCCGTTACACAAGCTGGGAGGAACACAGAGACCTGTGACACAAAGTGAGGAACACAGAAGACCCTGTGCTACACAAAGTGTGAGGAACACAGAAGACCCCGCCTGTACACAAGCTGGGAGGACACAGAAGACTTGTGACACAAGCTGGAGTAACACAGAGACCGTGCTGACACAAAGCTGGAGGAACACAGAAGACTGTGCTACACAAGCTGGAGAACACAGAAGACCCTGCGGCTACACAAGCTGGGAGGAACACAGAGACCCGTGCTACACAAGCTGGGAGGAACACAGAAGACCTGGTGCTGACACAAGCGGGAGGAACACAGAAGACCGTGCTGACACAAAGCCGTAGGACACAGAAGACCTGTGCCACACAAGCGGGTAGAGGAACACTAGAAGAACTCGTGTGCTACACAAGCTGAGAGGTAGCAGAAGACTCGTGGCTACACAAGCGGGAGGAACACAGAAGACCCGTGGCTACACAAGTGAGGAACACAGAAGACCGTGACACAAGCTGGAGTAGACACAGACCGTGGCTACACAAGCTGGGAGCAACACTGAAGACCTGTGCACACAAGCCTGAGAGCACAGAGACCCGTGACACAAGCGAGAGGAACACAGAAGACCTGCATGCGACACAAGCTGAGAGAAGTACAGAAGACCTGCGACACAAGCTGGGAGCACAGAAGACCTGCTACACAAGCTGAGAGTACACAGAACGAGACCTGTGACACAAAGCTGAGTGAACACAGAAGACCCTGCTGACACAAGCGTGAGAGGAACACAGAAGACCTGCGACAGCACAAGCGAGAGAACACAGAAGACCCGTGTACACAAGCGCGGAAGGAACACAGAAGACCTGCGTGACACAAGCGAGAGGAACACAGAAGACCCGCTACACAAGCTGAGAGGTACACATGTGAAAGAACTTGTGGCTACACAAGCGTGAGAGGAACACAGAAGACTGTGTGACACAAGCTGAGAGGAACACAGAAGAACCTGCTACACAAGCGGAGGAACACAGCAAGACCTGCGGCTACACAAGCGGGAGGAACACAGAAGAACCTTGTGCACATGCGAGAGACACAGAAACCGCTGCACAAGCGGGAGGAACACATGAAGACCTGCTGCTACACAAGCGGGAGGAACACAGAAGACCCGTGTGACACAAGCGGGAGGAACACAGAAGACCTGCTACACAAGCGAGAGGAACACAGAAGACCTCGCTGCTACACAAGCGGGAGGAACACAGAAGACCCTGCGCTACACAAGTGAGAGGAACACAGAAGACCCCTGGCTACACAAGCGAGAGGAACACAGAAGACCCGCGCGTGACACACAAGCGAGAGAACACAGAAGACCCTGTGACACATGCGAGAGGAACACAGAAGACCTGCTGACACAAGCGAGAGGAACACAGAAGACCCGTGCTACACATGCGAGAGGAACACAGAAGACCGCTGCTACACATGCGCAGAGGAACACAGAAGACTCGCGCTACACAAGCGAGAGGAACACAGAAGACCGTGTGACACAAGCGAGAGGAACACAGAACCGCGCACAAGCGAGTACAGAGACCCTGACAAGCGAGAGGAACACAGAAGACCTGCGTGACACAATGCGAAGAGGAACACAGAAGACCCGTGCTACACATGCGAGAGGAACACAGAAGACCCGCGTTACACAAGCGAGAGGAACACAGAAGACCTGCGTGACACATGCGAGAGGAACACAAAAGACCCGTGCTACACAAGCGAAAGGGAACACAGAAGACCCGCATTACACAAGCGAGAGGAACACAGAAGACCCGCTTACACAAGCGAGAGGAACACTTTAGCTTTAAAAAAGCTCTCAGAAATACTACGGGTAATGTCAAGGACACTACGTTCATATTTTTACAGTCCATGATGAAAACGTATTTCAGAAATGAGATACTATATCACAATCATTTAACATTTTAGGGGCCTCTGTGAGCAATGAGAGTGAACACAGACGTCACACTGCTGATGGACACAGAAGATTCTTGCTTTATTAGCACACAGTAACGGCACTAAACACTCACATTGTTTAATGTCCTCCATGGCCCGCGCATCCCTCGGTCGAGGCCTGGCGTCCGCTGGGCTCTGGAAGGTCAGTCCAAACTTCATGTTGCCAATCCTCCAGTGGTGGAAGATGGGATTGACTTTATTATACACCATGATATCCTCTCGGATGCAGCAGTCCAGCAGCACCTGAGAACCAGATGAAGCTCTCCGTTACACTGGATTAGACCCGCATCTGCGCAGACAGCAGCTCGCTGAGGCACTCAAACACTGCAGAACTACAACTTATACTAACCCCCTCAAAAAAATCAAATATTTTTAAAAACAAGACCAAGGCTATGGAAGCTTGTTTTCGCCAAAGAAAAAGTTAAGAGATCATTGCACCTTTTTATCTCACATCTTGTAAGTTGCAATTTTGTTAATAAGTCACAATTCTGACTTTTTCCCTCTAGAAATGAAGATTAAGATACAATTATCATTTTTATTTTTTATTCAGTGAAACAAGCTTCCATACAATCCAGCATTTCTCATTTAGTTTGATGTAGAAAAAAAAACTTAAATAAAAATATATAAACAAACAAAAAAAGTCAATTCTTACACAACTACTAAAAACTTAAAAAAACAAAACAAAAAAAACATTAAAATACTAATAAAGGCCATATTAAATATGATTATTTTAATTAAAACTAAACCTTTAAAAAACATTGGAAATTAAATAATGGTTTAAGGAGAGAAAAGATTAGATCTTTTTGCCAGGGCAACATTTTTTTTTTTTTTTTTTTTTTTTTTGTTTTTTTATAGACTAAGATAATCTTAATATAAAATATAATATAAATATTTAATATATATAAATATTTAATATATATAAATATTTATATATATATATATATATATATATATAAGAAAACATGAAAATAAAACTACTTCAAAATGCAGCATTTCTGAGTGACCTCGAGGAATCGCTGTAGACGGGCCAGCTCAGCTACTATGAAGCTCAGTAACGCAATGACTTCCAGTTTGTTTAGTTTCAATACGCCTCAATTTGTCCAGAGGCTTTTATCAACCTGACTGTCTCAACATAACTGCATTAAAATGTTTGCTATTGCACAGTTTGGTGGAGTGAAACAAGCTGGGGTGTCAGGCTGTTCACTGATGACATCAGCAGCGCCGAACATGCACTTCCTGTGAGTGTGATGATGTCACATTTACCCATTTTGTCCTTGAGCCGCTCTCCGTGGATGAGGAACTGGTCTTCGGCCTCGGCTCGGCTGATCTTGAGTACGGAGACGAGGCTGAGGCCGGCGCCCTGAGGAAGCCATCCGCCACTGGAGCTCATCTCTGAGTCATGACCACCGCTCTCACACGTGCAAACTCTCACTGCGGCACAAGAGACACACACACACATCAGACCCTGCACTTCATGGACACGTCACTTCCAGCACATCTACCATCACGGACCGTCTGGTGCTGGTAATGACACTTGAGGCCAGACTGAAACGCATTAGCTGACGTGTTTGTCTGGCTGAGAGTCTGACAGCATTACAGCTTCAGTGGAAATGACCCGCAATAATATCCTGATCATATTCAAAACCAACAAGAGTTGTAAAATGAACTCAAACAGTGAAATCATGGATCATTTACAGCTTTTGAGGCACAGATTGGATAATTTTTATCAGCCAAAAATAATATATATATCTATACTCCCTCCAAAGCTCCTCCCTCACAACTTCCCCCACAGTTCTCCTCCACAGCTTCTCTCCTCTCCCCCACAGCTCCTCCCTCCACAGCTCCTCCCCTCCACAGCTCCTTCCTTCACAACTCTCCTCCCTCCACAGCTCCTCCCCTCCACAGCTCCTCCCCCACAGCTCCTCCCTCCACAGCTCCTCCCCCCACAACTCCTCCCTCTCACAGCTCCTCCTCCCCCACAGCTCCTCCCTCCACAGCTCCTCCCCCCACAACTCCTCCCTCCACAGCTCCTCCCCCCACAGCTCCTCCTCCTCTCCACAGCTCCTCCCTCCACAGCTCCTCCTCCTCCACAGCTCCTTCCCCACACAGCTCCTCCCTCCACAGCTCCTCCCCCCACAACTTCTCCCTCCACAGCTCCCTCCTCCCACAGCTCCTCCCCCCACAGCTCCTCCCTCTCACAGCTCCTCCTCCCACAGCTCCTCCTCCCACAGCTCCTCCCCACACAGCTCCTCCCTCCACAGCTCCTCCCCCTCACAGCTCCTCCCTCCACAGCTCCTCCCTCCACAGCTCCTCTCTCCCACAGCTCCTCCCTCTCACAGCTCCTCCCCCACAGCTCCTCCCTCCACAGCTCCTCCCTCCACGGCTCCTTCCCCCACGGCTCCTCCCTCCACAGCTCCTCCTCCCACAGCTCCTCCTCACACAGCTCCTCCTCCCACAGCTCCTCCCTCCACAGCTCCTCCTCCCACAGCTCCTCCTCACACAGCTCCTCCCTCCACAGCTCCTCCCACAGCTCCTCCCTCCACAGCTCCTCCTCCCACAGCTCCTCCCTCCACAGCTCCCTCCCTCCCACAGCTCCTCCCCCCACAGCTCCTCCTCTCCACAGCTCCTTCCCCCACAGCTCCTCCCTCCACAGCTCCTCCTCCCACAGCTCCTCCCTCCACAGCTCCTCCCTCTCCACAGCTCCTCCCTCCACAGCTCCTCCCTCCCACAGCTCCTCCCCACATCCCCAGCTCCTCCTCCACAGCTCCTCCCTCCACAGCTCCTCACTCCACAGCTCCTCCCTCCACAGCTCCTCCTCCCACAGCTCCTCCCCACACAGCTCCTCCCCCCACAGTGAACGTGCAGGCTAGTAAGCAGGAACACCAATGACGGCAGATTACCAGTTATGGCACATTCACTAGCAGTGACGGATCACCAACAATATGCTTTACATTGACTAATGCCTGTCCATCCTTTGACTAAAACCTTGGTCCTCAAATCATTACGTATTTTGTAATAAATATAATGTAAATTTATAACATTGCACCCTTTCTATAAGTTATGAATAGCTAGTAAGATAATATAATCGAGAACGTAACTTAAAGTAATATAATACAAGTAATTATTCAAGTGATAAGTAGACCTAATGCTAGATAAGGTTTGCTAGTTCATTTGTAACAGGGTTCAGTTTTAATGGGAAAAAAGGAGGCGTAACCGGCAAACGTTCAACAAGTTTAATAATAAATAAACAAATATAAAATGAAAGCATAAGCCAGCAGCCCCTCACGGACAAACACGCAAAAACAGAACATAAAATCACAACGTAAAATCAGGCCTGCTCCTCTCTCTCACTGTCGTCGTCTCCACCTTTATGATCCGCTCCTCCGTGAAAGATGTGAGACCGGTGCGTCTCACGGGTGTCGTTCATTATCACTCACGCCACCGGCCTCGCGCCGCTCTCATGTCCCTCGGCCTCGTGCTGCTGGCCACAACACTATTTCAGCAACAGGACAAGCCAGTGGGCAGGTTTCAATTGTTGCTTTGCACAGTGCATGACATTTTATCTACATGTAGCGCGGCTAGAGTTCTGACACCAAGTCAATGGGCTCTGTCTAATTTTTTCTTTTTCGCTTGTTTCTCTTCATCATTTTTCCTTTTACCCTTCTTTGTTTTATCAGCAGGTTCCACTCAAGAAATTGGCAGTTTAGGTTGTTTCTCTGTAGGGTTGGGAATCGTTCGAATTTGAACGATTCCTGATTCTGATTCCGATTCCTTGTTTCTATTCCGGTTCCTGAATCGATTCTCGATTCCGATTCTTTAAAGAGGCAGTGTCAAAAAAGTTTAGCTAACCTTGTTAACCATTGGTCTTTCTGAAGGAAATACTCCTTTCTGAAGGAAATACTCCTGTCACAAATACTTCTTTTGTCACAAATTTAGCATTTTGCCGAGATTTCGTTATTTTAAAAAAAGTGAAGCCACACTTTGGACCGCCAATGTAAGCTACTCATGTTCGAACTCGCGCGGTTATGCAAACACTTCCGGTAGACGCTTCTTCGTTGGTGTTGTTCAGCAGTTTCTTCTTCCGGTCGACGGACTATGAATATCGAAAACTAGGAATCGAAATTTCAACTTTCTGAACGATTCGGGAAAAACGAATGTTAGTCCCGGTTCCAATCAATACTCTATTCTCTATACCTAACCCTATTCTCCGCCATTAGCACAGCAATCTGTACCGGCAATCTTGAGTTTGAATGACTGTGCAAAAGAGGGTGTGATGAGCGCGTACACGAGCATGTTTGACACTGCTAAGACACTCCCCTGGCTCTAAATGGTTGTCTTCTGGACCAGGAGCGGTGGAGCTTGATTTTTTACATATTATCCGTCTCATATTCTACTGTCAGGACATAATGACAGTTAGCAAATATGTAAAACATATTGATTACAAAAGGGAAACACACATGCTAGAAGAGTTTCTGTAAAACTAAAGTTCTTAGTCTTAAATTCTGGTTCGGATACCACGATGTCGATGAGGCGGTATCTCTGGTCGTAATCAGTCATTCACTGACCAACCAGCGTTCATTAGCAGAATGCTAGCATGTTATGGGCAACAACTTAACCTGTAGGAAATCGAAAGGACATGAGTACTCTACCTATAAGACCTATAACCCATATTGAACTTGCAAGACCTACAATAAAATCTGAGATTTCTCAGCGGTAATCGGATGAGAGAGGCGCATTTAGCCATCTAGCCCCATAGACTCCCATTCACTCAAGTGCGTCGCCCCCAGTGGAACTCTAGTGGAACTACAACCACAATTTGGTCCATTAGCACTCAACAGGGAGTGGCCAGGCTCTCCGAAGACGGCTCTGTCCATAACCAGGCCTTGATGTGCCAGTGTAGCGACACCAGCCTGCCGGCGCCCCCTACAGGCTCCGGTCAGAACACATCATCTGCAAGACGGCTGCTTATATTGTGTATATCAGGCTATAGATTTTGCTGAAGTTTAATTAACGCATTTAATGCATTATCCGTTTTGCTGTCATGCTTTGGCTAGCTTTACATTATGACCTCGCTCTTATTCATGCGAATGCTTTTAAAGGTGCCCTATAATGTGAAATTGAATTTATTTTGGCATAGTTACATAACAAGAGTTCAGTACATGGACATGACATACAGTGAGTCTCAAACACCATTGTTTTCTCCTTCTTACTTCAATCTAGTTTTTAAAAAACACCCTGAAAAACAGGCGAATCTCCACATAATACCAACTGTTACGTAACAGTCGGGATCATTAATATGTACGACCCCTAACATTTGCATATTGCCAGCCCACGTTCAGTGACAGACGAGACGGAGCTGCGCAGCCGAAGGCAGTCGATCAGTGTTCGGATGTACACATGAACACAAAAGTATTTTTTAGTTGCTTCATCCGAGCCTCTGGAGAAACAAAATGGGTTAATTTTATTCTCTATGGATATTTCCAAACATTTCACCGAACGATGTTTCCTCAACTTGGACCAAGAGCTGGCCTCGGATCGAGCTGATGTGTTGTTCAAGTTCAGACAGGTAACGTTAATCTTTCACTCAAAATCGTTCAGTACTGTTTATGCATCAGTAAGTCAAGCCAGGGACTTCAAATCGTTTCTTTTAGTAGGATGAAAAAATAATAATAATTGTGAATAAATTATATTCAGAAAGCGATCAATCTTTCCACACCGCGAGTTAATCTGGACACTTGCCAAACTCGTTATGAATTCAATGACGCACGTTACTCTGCACTACGAAGCTCTACTGTATCGTGTCTGCATTAGTGAAAGCAGAGAAGGCAGAAACTGCATTGCAATGATACGATCTTCATCCTCGCGATCGACAGACTGTCCTCTGCTGTTCAATGCTCAACACAGCAACACTTTATGTGATGGGAATTTTTTTTTTTAACCTTTATTTATCCAGGTAAACTGTTTGAGAACCACTTCTCATTTACAAACATGACCTGGCCAAGAGGCTACAGGAAAAAATAAGAACATAATGTACAGCTGTACATAGTCAAACACAGAACAAGCAACTAAAAAAAAAAGATAGACAACAAAGAGGAAAGAAAATGAATAAAGTGCTTAAATATGTGTATAAATATGGTTCATGATTGTCAGCAGGAACAAGAGTCAACTATGTAATTTTCGAGGTTTTGCTTAAAGGTGGAGATTGGGATCAGAGATGTAAGTTTCAGGGTATTTTGTAGTATGTTCCAGTCGTGTACTGATGCAAAGCGGAAGGCATTACGTCCAAAGGTAGTAGAAGTAGGGGGGGGGGGTACTAAATTTAATCAAATTACTTGATCTTGTGTGATAGGTGTTATGAGCGGAATGAAGTAGAGATGACAAATAGAGAGTTGCCTTGCCCAGAATTGTCTTGTATATGAAGAGAAACCAATGATGGAGCCGCCGGGTATGAAGGGAGGGCCAACCCACCAATTTATACAGGTCACAGTGATGAGTGTGAAAGGGTGCATTAGTGGCAAAACGGATGGCTGAATGATAGATTGTGTCAAGTTTTTAGAGCCGTGTTTGGTGCCATTCTGTAGATAATATCGCGTAATCCAAGATTGGCAGTACTGTCGTCTTAACGAGGGTGCATTTGGAAGCATGGGTAAATGAGGCTTTATTACGGAAAAGAAAGGCTAGTCTAGCTTTGACTTTTGTTCGAAGGTTATTGATGTGTGTAATGAATGACAGGGATGAATCCAACCAGATACCAAGATATTTATATTCCTTGACATACTCCAGAACCGTACCGTTCGTGCAGGTGATTGTAGGTGGAGTCTCTGTAACCTGTTTTCGGCTAAAAAGGATACATTTTGTCTTAAGGCCTGTTCACATTGGGACGAATTTCGCGCGTCACATTCGTCGACGTTTAACGCCTCGTGACTGAACAATGGGCGCCAATGTGAGTGTTCACACTCGACGCAAAAACGCCACGCGTAAAAGCGTCATTTTTAAAAAACGCCTCGGGTTCGTCTTTTTAGTTTCACGCGCCGCGTCAAAAACTATCCGACCAACGAGATTGGCGGTTTTGCTCACATGTCTGGTGCTTCTGAAGTTACAGTAGAGCATAACTTGGGGCGCTCAAACACAAAACGGTGCTTACCGAGCACACATACGGCGAAGAAGATAGCTGCTGGTCTCGGAGCATTAAGAGCTATGATAATATTTATATTAATATTTCTGTAATAAAAGTGTCATAGGATGACCAACAGTCCTGTTTTCCCTGGACATGTGTAACTTTGTGCTTTATAGAAATCTGAGTTGAGATGAGAACTGCGCATATTGTGAGTAGTGTCAGTTAGACTTTGACAAGCTGCCACTCTTTCTATTCTTTCTTTTATTTTATTTTTTATTGTGACTAGAGTTGGATGTTTGTTTGTATTTTCTCGCTCGATCCCTGTATGAGGACGAGTGTAAAGTTTGAGTTGGTTTTATTAAACGCAGTGAAATACGACAACTCTCGTCTCTCGTGCATCTGTTTCATCCGACAACTGATGTTTCTATCTCTGCAACATCTCAACTTTGCGTTATATATCCTGTTTTACGTGCCTGTCCTGGCTGTTTTTAAGTGATGAAAATGTCCTGGTTTTCAAAAAAAAAAAAAAAAAAACTCCTGGAAAATATCGTTCTACAGCAAAATATAGATGGGCAAACAAGGTGAGGAATAAAAACAGGAAAGAGGATGAAAACGAAAGATATAAATAGATTTTGTTAGTTCATTTTTGTAAGTTTGTGAGAGCTATTTTTTTGTTACATTTTGGAGGCATTTCTTTTAGTTATTTATTATATATATATTTATTTTTCTAAAACAGAAGACATTATTTCTATCATTATTTCATTCATTATTTTTTTTATATGTCATAATAAAACATGTTGAGACATGAAAATGAACACCCTGAGTATAGGATTCTATTATTTTTTCTGTTTTAAATTAAGCGCCATCTAATGTCAAGGAATGAATTTGCATGTTCACTCGGCTCATTGTCAGCGAAAAACGCTTGGGTATGAGAACACACAAAACGCGTTGAAAAACGCTGACGAATAACGCGTGCTGATATTCCGCCCGGTGTGTACGGGCCTTTACTGGCGTTAATATGGAGGTGGAGGCTGTCAAAGAACTGCTCTATATAGGTGAAGCTGAGTTTAAGACTGGAAGCCGCAGAATTGGGAGAGGAACCAACTGAGTACAAAATGGTATCATCTGCATAAAGATGAATCCGAGAGGTACCAACAGCTCTGGCTATATCATTGATGTAGATAGAAAAAGGATTGGACCCAGGATGGAGCCTTGAGGCACACCTTTAGAGACAGTAAGTGGGTCTGACATTATGTTGTCAACCTTCAATTGCTGGACACGGTTGGTGAGATAATTAGCAAACCAGTCACAGCTAGAGGAGGACAGACCAATACCTGAAAAGCTTGTGTAAGAGGATCCTGATGGTCGACAGAGTCAAAGGCCTTGGCGAGGTCTATAAAGGTGGCAATACAGACCTGCTTGCTGTCTGAATGCTGTAATTACATCATCAAGGACCTTTGTGGTGGCTGTTATGCACCCATGGCCTGTCCGAAAACCAGATTGCATGTCAAATAATATATGATTTTTATCCAGGGAATCATTTAACTGTTTTTGTACGAGCTTCTCCAGAACTTTGGCAAGGCATGGTAGAATGGAAATTGGGCGGTAACAATTTGGGTCAGATTCAGAACCCCCTTTGAAGAGGGGAAAAATTGCGGCTGATTTCCAATCAATAGGGAACTCAGAGAACTGTAGGGATATATTAAATAGTCTAGTGATGGGAGCGGCAATAATATGGGATGCTGCTTTTAAGAACATGGGATCAAGACCATCAAGACCAGCAGATTTCTTTGTGTTCAGCTTGGCGAGTTCATCCTGGACTTCAGAGGTGGAAAGAGGCATAAAGGAGAAGCCCCTCTTGTATGATGGAGAAAGTTGAGCATCTGCATTGTTTGTAACTGAAGTGTCCATTGGTACAGGATTAGGGTTTGACAATGAAACTGTCTGGGTTGTATTAATAAAGTGATGATTTAGAAGTGAGGCCATCCGAGACTTCTCAGTAATGATAATGTCATTAAATAACATAGAAACTGGTAAATGAGGGGATATAACTTTATTCTCAAATAACCCTGACTGTTTTCCAGAATGCCCTAGCATCAGTGCCACATGTGCTGAGTTTCTCTTTAAAATGCGAAATTTTGGCATTTCCTGATAAGCCTGTGTTGCTTTATTTCTGCATTGACAGAAGGCCAGCCAGTCAACTGGAGATTGGTTAGAGCGGGCCTTTTTCCAGAGGGCGTTTTTGCGACGAATAATCTCAGCTAGTTCATTTGGAGAACCAGGGACTATATCGACCTTTTATTCTAATTTTTTTCAGAGGGGCATGCGCTTACTCATAATCAGACTGAAAGTGTTATTAAAAAAAGACCATGCCTCTTCCATCTGAGTAAGGTTTAGAGCATCAAACTGTTGCAAAACTGTATTTGGGATTGAACATGTCCCAGTTCAGATCACCCATCAGGACAAACTCAGAGGATATATAAGGAGCTAAGAGTTGACTAAAGGCTGTGAGTGCAGAAGCTGGAGCTGAAGGTGCTCTATAAGCAAACAGTACATTGCAGATGATCTTTAACATACATAGCTACACCACCACCCCTGGTAACTCTATCCTGACGAAACACGTTATAGCCTGGATGCATCAAGATTAGAGTTCCCTTTTTTAAGCCAGGATTCAGAGACAGCAAGAACATCAGGATTAGCTGTGTGCACCAATGTTTTTAAAGTGTCAAAATGCTTAGAATTCAGCAGACTGCAGATATTTACATGTAAAAAACCCAATGATTTACAGTCACAAAATTCACCAAACGACAGCTGGGCAGTAACTGAGTTAGCTGGGCCAGGATTTGGATGAACATTACCAGAGATTGAAAAATATGGAAGGGTTCGAAATACCTGGGTAACAGAAAGTCCAACAGATTTAGTAACCCAATAGGATGTGACATCTCTCTGATTGAAGAATGAAGTCTAATGTTTCCCTAACAGTGCAATGCTGTAGCAGATCCTGAGATCTAAATAGATCTTAATACTTCCAAAACATCTCACGATTTGTTAATCTCTATAGCTGTAATAGCAAAAACCTATAATAGCTGTAGTAAAATTATTCGAGAGAGTTTCATATGTAATGCTATTTCATATGCAAGCATGCCAGCCAATCACAGCAGAGGCCGGTTACACACAGTAGACACGCCCCTTCAAACCAAGTGTTCAAAGCAGAGGCTAAAATCAGGCTAGGAAAAATGCCTTTTATTTCTAAATTATGACTATTTTTGATCTAAAAAACATACTAAAATAATAAGGGCAGGAAACCCAGGAAACATTATAAAATAATTTTAAAAAAAAACATTCGAGGGCACCTTTAAACCATTCAAGACAAAGAGCACGTCCTGTCTGTAAATGTCCTGTTTATGTGACACTGGCGTTTGTGTGTGTGTGTGTGTGTGTGTGTGTGTGTGTCGTGTCTACACAGACATCACAGAATACAGTTCTCTTTAACGTTCTAAGAAACGATAACACACACAATAACGTGAGCGATGTCTGTGTTCGGAAGCGGCTGCTCTTAAGGGACTGCGGCCAGTAACGTGTGCCCAGCTTATCCCTAAAGAACACTTGCAGCTATAATAAGAATTCATCTATTTTTAACATAATTTAAGCAGTGCAGATTGTATAACTTTAATTACAGTATATGACATTTATTATGGGTTTATGTGAGGATTGTTTGAATTTCACTTAAATTATTTTTTAAGCCTAATAAAATGTAAAAATGGATAGCTTAAAATAAGGGGTATTGTTCATCCAGACATCAATAGCTGTCTTAGTATCAGTGATACAGACATTCATTCATAAATGTCTTTACCTTAATTTGTGAAATTATGAGATTAAATATATTTTGTAATAAATGTACATCTTTTAATTAGGATTAATCACAGAACAAATGTGTGATTATTTAATCAAGATTATTTTTTAATCGATTTACTTCACTAATTGTAACAGTGTTGTTCTATAAAACCACACCATTACTTGCTTTTAAAACTTAGTTAGAACCAATTATCATTGTATTCTTAATTTTTTATTATTTATGTTAGTTAAACTAACACACAACTCTCCTACAGCATTTATTCGTCTTAATGTAAATACATTTACTATTACAATATTTTAAATCTAAAGTTGTATAATATTAATGCACAAACATAAACAAACAATGATGAACATTTTTCTTAACATAAAAGTTCCTATTCAAATATTATTGTTAGCTCATATTAACTAATGCATTAACTATGTTAACAGATGTTTTTTTTATATTTTGATGGATGTTTATGATTCACCTTGGATCAAATGTTGTAATGTAATAAATTAAGTTCACTGAATGTGCATCACACAATCTTAGGCAAAATATGTCCAGAGCAGGTTAATCAGAGTTGGCCACTAATAATAATGATGATCGTGGCTGAATATATGATCATGAACTTGAAGATGAAATGGCAAAACTAATGCAGTGACGTTGATCTGTCACACTGGAGGAAAACATAGAATAGATTATACACACTAAAGGAAACCAGCATTCCTCTACAATCATGTGACAGGTCATGTGACACTGCGTGAATACTGGCAAAGTGGACTGAAGATATGACAAAAACAAAATGCGTTTCGTAAACAATTTCTTAAATATGATTAATAGAAAATGCGTCTACAATCAAAAAGTAAGACAAGTAGATTTGATATTTCCACTGAGCGTTTGGTGGCCTTACTTTAAATACGTTCCAAAAACTGCCATCAGACGTGTGTGTGTGTGTGTGTGTGTGTGTGAATGGGCACGCGGGTCTCTTGATGAATGGAGGCGGTCACGTGACCAGGGCAGCTCTGTCTCTTGCGCGCTGAGCTTCAGAAGGGAACATCACGAACATTGTTCATAAACGCGGAAACGGCGAACAGTGTACAGCAAATCAGTCGCAATGCGTCGCTGACAGCTCTCGTGTTTTGGACATTTTTATGAATGAGGTCTGCGATGATTGAGAAAACATGGCGCCCTGCTCTCCGAGGCCGCGAGTTAATCCCAGGCCCAGTCCCAATTCTCACTTGAGCCCTAAGGCCTTCCTGGAGTGGCACTCTGTCTTAAAGTGCACTAGCGAAGAAAGTGCGCAAGGGCCCGAGGCTGTGAAGAGCAGAATCGGACAGTTTTGCACATGTCAAAAATATACGTCAGTTCTGTCGTGATCAGCAAGGGTTGGTCATTCTGGCTAATGTGTGTGCTGCTTATAATAGCTGGTAATATGACACAATCCTTTAATGTAAAAAATCAATATCTCTTTCTCACTCTTAGCTACCAACCTTTCTTTGAGATGTTATTAATATTAAGACAGTTTTGGTAAGATAATTGTGATTGAGGTTTACCTGAGCTCATACTGCCTTACCGTATTGACAGCGATTTCAAAAATGCAATTCTGAATTGTTATTATGGAAATTGATAATGAAATTCTTCCCACCCCATTCATGAAAAAATACATGTTGTTTATGATATATAGGCTATGTATTAAGATTCTTATATGAAATCAAATGACACAACCCTGTCTTTGGTTAAATTTCAGTTTTATCTGATCAACAATAGCCATTATTAAAGATAAGTAGCCTAAAAAGTTTAAGAAGATGTAAAAGTCAAGAAAATAAGGCAAGCTTAAAGATTTCAGTTAAATATAACAGTGAACGTTACAGCGTTACATTTAATAGTCTAAATATAGTTATAAAACTTAACTTTCCCCACGATTTGCCAGGGAACAAATAAGTTATAGATTAGTGAGACCAAGATCGCCCGTTAGATGTCAGCCGATTTATAGCTCATGTTGAAACATACAGAGAGCCCGCTGGGAAACGTCAGAATGACTGAGCCGGGGCAAGGCTGTTGTAGGCGGGTACAGAGCGCTGAGCACCGGCCCTGCTGCCGGGTGATCACCTGGAAATCCGAAAATGTCCGATCAATTTTTTTAAACAGGTGCTATCTTGATAATAGAACCACAGATTTGAAGTTTAAACAACTATATTCTCGAGTGAAAAACTCGTAACCTACATTTCCGTAACTAATAATACTAATATTTTTACATTTCGCCGCCTTGGAGAACACTTTACGACTTTTCTCGTTGCAGTTTGCGCTCTGAACAGCACCATAGCAACTGTTACTCCTCCATTGGTTAGCTGTTCGAAAACGTCACAACACTACAAGGATTCTGGGTATATCTCACAGCAAAGCTGAGGTCTGATGCACACTTGCGAAAAGGGTGCACTCAAGTGCCCTTACCATCACCCCTGGAGAACACATTAGAGGATCGGCACCTACGGTCTTGCACCCCTTAGCGAGAACGCGCATTTGAGGGGCACAGGGGCAGAAGTGCGAACATTGGGACAGGGCCCCACCCGCGCGCCCTGCACTGTGCGCGCGCGCCACGGGCCTGTCATGCACGAGCCTGCTGCCTACATAGGGCACTCACTGAGGGTTTGAGTCGCGGCCTGACACTGCAGTAAATAAGCATTATACACATCACCAACAAATAAAGCATCCGAGATCAACACGGATCAAACGAGCAGCTCTCAAAGACCCCGGAACCTGCACTGAGTTTATTTACGAATCCATTTTATAACTTTCACATCATATTTTTTTTTCCAAAATAGGCCCAAGTGTTTTCATTTGAGATTGAATAACGCTGATTGACACCTTGCCAATAGCTCATGTTGATCGTAAACTGCCACATCAAAGCTGTGTATTGTTCCAATGGTAATAAATGTATTACGATTTTGTAGTGCTCGATATATGATCAAACATCTTGAGTCTTAGAAATGAACAATCAGATGTCTTTATAATGTGGGTCTATAGAGGCAAGACATACTCAGCAAAGGAAATAACAGACATATTCAGCTCCATATTCAGTGTAATGTACGTGTGTGTGTGTGTGTGTGTGTGTGTGTGTGTGTGTGTGTGTGTGTGTGTGTGTGTGTGTGTACACACACTTACTCGTTGTTTGGATTTGATTCTTCGCTCTTATTTTCTCACGGGGATTCAAATCCTGGAAATATCATTGAGTTCCGCACTCAAGGCGGGGAAATAAAGTGCAAATATCTCCATTTTCTCCATGAAACCGCCACGAAAGGCCATTATTGACAGAAAGCGACCCGATCTGCAGTCGATATGCTGCGCGAGACGCCAAAACAGCGGATTCAGATCGGGAATGGTGTGTGAAAGCAATGAAAGCAACACTTCGATCCATCGGCATTATAAATCACATCCTGAGGCGAAACCATCGGAGTCTTCCTCATCCTGGTCGAACAAAAATCCTAAAATCCCAGCGAAAGCGAGTTTGGAAAATCCACAGGACCCGATCATAGACAACTTAGTTCACACGGCAGTATTTCAGCAATGAAACGAAGCCCTGTGTAATGTCCGCTTCCTCGACGCACAGGGGAGGCTGGAGCTGGACGACAGTCTCGGTTCGGAACAGAAAGTGTCACAGGAAAGTGCAGAATGACTGCGATTCTTCATGGGAACTTTGAGGATCTGCTTTACGCGAACTCCATTTTCAGCGCAGGCGAATCACATAGGAAAACTGGGCGGAAGAGCGGACGCGGCCTGCGCGCAACACAGATCCCTCCGCCGCACATTCCTGATCCCGCTCCTGACGTGCGAGCTCAGATGATTGACAGCGCGTTCTTGACATGATCCACTGAGTGATGTTCTACACCTGACCGACGTTATCTGAGGAAAGTCCGTTTTAAAAAGATAAAGATGCGCCAACAGTCTTAGACACACCAAACATCCTTAAAGTCACCATGGAATCCAAATGGACCATTCTTTTCTTTTCTTTTTTATGGAATATTGCAGCATTTATTAGAAATGATTTATTGGTGCACATTAGCACCAGCTCAGTGTCCTGCATTTCAATTAGGCCTATGTCTGTATTATTTTATTTCTTCCGTAAAATTACAATGTACAAACTAGGCCTATTTCCCTAAAATGTACAAAAAATTCTGGTAATATTTCCAAAACATGTTTGTAATGTTTGATTTGTTTGTTGAATGTTTTCTTTAGGCTTGCATAACGATCCCTTAATTAAACTCTTTTCATCATATTATTATAATTCTCCCCGCGTCATTTCTTACCACTTAACGTTTAATTAATTGCATGTTCTCTTCAATTAGATGTGTCAAATCTCTCTGAAATCCCTCTATATAAGCAATTATTCAGTAAAGAGGGCGATAAACTGCTTGTTCTGACAGAATGAGCAGTTTTCTGTGAACTGACCCTTTAAACCACTCCTTGAACCTTATGAAAACAGTGTGTTGTCATCTGTGTCAGATTTAACGCTCTCTATAGATGTTTATATGTGCATCTCCATAGTGCAACATGCTAATGTTTGTGATTCATTGGTGAATCACCTCAGATGCCTCTAGGGCTCATTCTCTGAAAGCAGCCGATCCAAGCAGATCCCAGTGAAAAGTATTGTAAAAGCAGACAAAACACAAGACTGTGAGGAAATGAAACCTTGCAAATGACATAACAGAAACAACTGTTGACTGTTATATACATTTATATAATAACTGTGGATATATTTATATATATATTAAATGGTTTGGCACATGTCATGTTTCAGTATCAGATTGGCGAATCTCTCATCATCAGGGGCTTATTAGTTATTCACCGTAATAAAACACTTTCTTTTGAAATCCATGAAAGGGAATTTCACCTTTTTTTGCAGTAACTTTGACAGTCATTCACGTGACCTTCAGAAACTGAGCCGTTCGTGATGACTGAATCATTATCTGACGCCTTCTCAGTTTAGTTTCAGGACTCTGCCGGATGTGTTCTCATTAAAGTGAAGGGGAAGTCGACTCTTGAGACTGGTCAAATGGAAATCCCCAAACCTGCACACATGACACGCGCTGCACCACAACATCTGCTGTTGACCAGCTGAAATATACACGTTACTTTCCCAGCACTTTTGCAAATCATAATTTAACACTTCTATTGTCTGCGGGTCATTTATGGCCTGTATTCTGTAAAAAAATAAATGCTATAAATACCAACATTAGTTTTGGCTTTGCGACAATGTCAGACAATTTTCAAGAACAAAAACACACAATAGCAAATTATTTATATTTTTCTACAGTTGCTGTTATAAAAAGTAAACAAGAAGAAGACGAATGAGTTTTATTTATACAGTGCCTTTCCTTTACACTCACATTACATAGTATACATACAGTCACATTAAACGAAATACATGTTAAATTGATGTTTTTAACTGGGTCTTGAATGCAGCCACAGATGAGATATTTTGAAGGACTAGTGGACTCTAAAAGTTTGGAGCATTGACACTAAATGACCTTCCACCTACAGTAGACAACTGGACACGAGGGATGGACAGTAAACCAGGTTCCAGCTGATCTGAGAGACCGTGCGGGGCAGTAGATGTAAAGATCAGACAGATATGGGGGTGCAAGACCGTTTAAAGGCTTAAACGCTAGAAGTAAAACCTCACAGTGGACACGTGACGCCACGGGTGGAGCTCATGAAGCAGAGGAGTGATGTGAACTGGTGGAGGAGAGACTCTCGCTGCTGACTTCTGGACACACTTGAGCAGACCAAGAAATAAAGCATTGCAATAATCTAGCCGTGATGTGATTAGTGCATGAACTAAGGTTTCAGCGTCAGCTAAAGTGAGAGAAGATCGTAGACGAGCATTATTGAGAGAGATGAGAGTTTTGACAAGAGAAGAAATATGAGAGCCAAAAGATAGAGATTAGAGTCGAATAAGACACAAAGGTTGTGAATCAATGCACGAAGGCTTAACATGAACTCCATCAATATGACAGGACTGGTCCATTCTTCTGACTGAGGCAGCACAGCCGATCACTCATATCTCTGTTTTTTTATCATTTAATTTGAGGAAATTAAGGGACATCCAGTGCTTGATGTCTCTGGTACACACAGTGAGGGAGTCGGGCAGGGGTGGCCTATCAGAGCTGTGGACATAGTGTCCGTGACATCACCCATTGGTTTCTGAAGAGCGTTTTTGAAGCCTAAAGTGGGCGGGGCCGGCCGTCGCCATCTCGCAGAGCTTCACCTCTCGTCACCACCGGATAAATTAAAATGGGCAAAGAGGGTAGACCGGGTGGAGCTGAGAATACTAATGCTACATGCTACTGGCTCTCTGCGAATTGAAAAAGTAAAGCCAATGGTTAAAGTTCAGTGCTTTTGCCCTTCGAAATATTATAATGAGTTAAGACGTAACTAAAAGTGAGACTATTTACTTTACTTTTTTATCAACTTTATTAATCTCACAAGGGGCAATTAGTTAAGAGCATGTATACAAGTACATAACACAGATCACACACATTTCTCACAACATTCAAGCAGTCAACTATGTGCATCGTGATGCATTATTATTCTGCTAGTTAAAAATGTATTAGTTACTTACAATTATTCTCTAAGCTTGTGCATGTGACAGTGATTCAAGGCAAACACAAGTTCAGTCAGCATCTCACGTTGCCAAGTTCGTAAAGAGCTTTAATTCAGTCCATTTTACAATCTCACTTTGGCTGCCTCCCAGTTTCGAGATGGGTCAAACCAAACATCACCTTAGAACTTCAAGTAATGAACTAGAAATCCGCGCTCATTCATTGCACTGGACGGCGAGAATCGCGCTGAAATCATCAGACATCCATTAGTGCACGTGAGGGAAACAGCTGGAAACACAGGCTCACTTTTCTCTCAGTAATCAACAACGACGGAATCCAACGGCGTGCACTGGGCCGAGGTATAGTACATGTATTAAATTGTATGGAAATAATCCCGAAAAAGCACAAACACAGCTGAGGGTGACGCCACAGACTCCAGACTGACGACTAGCAAGTGAAAGCAGCTGGCACCTGTCACTCAGAGTAGCCACGCACTTAATTATGCAGAACTTTAAGGCTTAACATACAATTTAAACAGATGAGTTGTAAAAAATGCACCCCCCTCACAGTTGCTCATGAAGAGGAAAATGAGCTCTATAGACCAAAGCCACTTTTTGTGTCTCCAGGCTGTAAACATGTTTTTTCTGCTGTAAAGTTGGGCATTTTAACATGGGGATAGTACTAGATTTGACTCGCTTCTGGCAGCCTGCCTCAAGCTGGCCATCTCGAGAATTGCAGTTTAATTCACTTCCGTGTTGGCTTCAAGAGAGACACGGGGCAGGCTGCCGCTTGGTGCTGATATAGTGCTTTCTGTCGCTGATGTAGGAGATGAGCCAGGGTAGAGCGGGAACCAGCAGTGATGCCGATATCAGAAGGCCGAAGATCAGTCATTCATGCCAGTACTGTGTCAAAAGCAGCGCTTAGATGAAGGAGCATCAAGATGTTTATCAACCCTGAATCCACGGACAAGAGAATGTCCTCAACTACCTTGGAGAAGAGAGTCGGTCTCAGTGCTGTGAGATGTGCTAATCCTGACTGAAAAGGTTCAAAAGAGACTATTTACATCCAAATAAGATCGCAATTGCGAAGCAACAACCTTTTCAACGTATTCACAAGCATCTCATAGCTCACATCACAACATGTGAAGTGGATGAGAGGGCATGAGCGGATGAGTGATGAGTGGATGAGCGGAATGAGGGGATGAGAGGATGATGAGGGATGAGCAGATGAGAGGGCATGAGCGGATAGAGATGAGGGATGAGCGGATGAGGGGATGAGCGGATGAGGGATGAGCAGATGAGCGGCATGAGGGGATGAGGGGATGAGCAGGATGAGCGGGATGAGGGGATGAGCGGATGAGGGGATGAGCGAGATGAGGGGATGAGCGAGATGAGGGATGAGCAGGATGAGAGGGATGAGCGGATGAGCAGGAATGAGCGGAGGATGAAGCGGATGAGAGGATGAGCGGGATGAGGAGGATGAGGGCGGATGAGGGGATGAGCAGATGAGGGGATGAGAGGATGAGGCGGATGAGGGATGAGCGGATGAGAGGGATGAGCGGATGAGAGGATGAGGAGGATGAGCGGATGAGGGGATGAAGCGGATGAGGGGGATGAGCGGATGAGGGATGAGCGGATGAGCGGATGAGGGGATGAGAGGATGAGGGGATGAGGGGATGAGCGAGATGAGGGATGAATGCAGATGAGAGGATGAGGGGATGAGCAGGATGAGGGGATGAGAGGATGAGCGGATGAGGGGATGAGAGGATGAGCGGATGAGCGGATGAGGGGATGAGCGGATGAGGGGATGAGCGGATGAGGGGATGAGAGGGATGAGGCAGGATGAGGGGATGAGGAGAGGATGAGCGGATGAGAGGATGAGGGCATGAGCGGATGAGAAGGATGAGCGGATGAGCGGATGAGGGGATGAGCGGATGAGGGGATGAGCGGATGAGAGGATGAGGGATGAGCAGATGAGGGATGACCGGATGAGAGGATGAGCAGATGAGGGATGAGAGGATGAGGGGATGAGCGGATGAGGGATGAGCGGATGAGGGGATGAGAGGATGAGCAGATGAGGGGATGAGGGGATGAGCGGATGAGAGGATGAGCAGATGAGGGGATGAGGGGATGAGCGGATGAGAGGATGAGCGGATGAGGGGATGAGCGGATGAGAGGATGAGCAGATGAGGGGATGAGAGGATGAGCAGATGAGGGGATGAGAGGATGAGGGGATGAGCGGATGAGAGGATGAGCAGATGAGGGATGAGCGGATGAGAGGATGAGCAGATGAGGGGATGAGAGGATGAGGGGACGATGAGGCAGATGAGGGATGAGCGGATGAGAGGATGAGCGGATGAGAGGGATGAGCGGATGAGCGGATGAGAGGATGAGGGGATGAGCGGATGGAGGGATGAGCGGATGAGGGGATGAGCAGATGAGGGATGAGCAGATGAGGGGCATGAGCGGATGAGGGGATGAGGGATGAGCAGGATGAGGGGATGAGCGGATGAGGGGATCAGAGGATGAGGGAATAGGATGAGAGGATGAGGGGATGAGCGGATGAGAGGATGAGCAGATGAGGGGATCAGAGAGATGGGATGAGTGGATGAGGGGATGAGCAGATGAGGGATGAGAGGATGAGGGATGAGCGGATGAGGGGATGAGCAGATGAGGGGATGAGAGGATGAGGGGATGAGCGGATGAGGGATGAGCGGATGAGAGGATGAGCAGATGAGGGGATGAGAGGATGAGGGGATGAGCGGATGAGAGGATGAGCAGATGAGGGGATCAGAAGATGAGGGGATGAGCGGATGAGGGGATGAGCAGATGAGGGGATGAGGGGATGAGGGATGAGCAGATGAGGGCATGAGCGGATGAGCAGGATGAGGGGATGAGCAGAGATGGATGAGCGGATGAGAGGATGAGCAGATGAGGGGATGAGCGGATGAGGGGATGAGCGGATGAGGGGATGAGCAGGAATGAGGGGATGAAGCGGATGAGGGAGATGAGCGGATGAGGGGATGAGCGGATGAGGGATGAGCGGATGAGAGGATGAGCGGATGAGGGGATGAGCGGATGAGGGGATGAGAGGATGAGGGATGAGCAGATGAGGGATGAGCCGATGAGAGGATGAGGCGGATGAGGCAGATGAGAGGCATGAGCAGATGAGAGGATGAGGGATGAGGGGATGAGGGGATGAGCGAGATGAGGGCATGAGCGGATGAGCAGATGAAGGGGATGAGGCGGATGAGGGGATGAGCAGGATGAGGGGATGAGCAGATGAGGGATGAGGGGATGAGGGGATGAGAGGATGAGGGGTATGAGGATGAGAGGATGATCAGACAAGGGCATGAGCGGATGAGCGGATGAGAGGATGAGGGGATGAGAGGATGAGGGGATGAGAGGATGAGAGGATGAGGCGGATGAGCGGATGAGCAGATGAGAGGATGAGGGGATGAGAGGATGAGGGATGAGAGCAGATGAGGGGATGAGAGGATGAGGGGATGAGCGGATGAGCAGATGAGACAGGACTGAGGGTATGAAGCGGATGAGGGGACATCGAAGTCGGATGAGAGGATGAGCACATGAGTAGGATGAGTCAGACGGATGAGATGATGAGCGGATGGGACGAGTGGATGAGAGGATGCGCCCATGGGCGTTCAGGACCCCCGCGGTCGACCGTCCGGATGCTCTCGTGTGGACAAGTGAGCGTCGGAAGTTCAGGGAGAGACGGAGAGGTGAAGACGAGCTGGAGGAGAAGAATGGCTCTGATTCAGGCCTTTCATGTCTGCAGGCCTATGCGTCTCCAATAGCCTGTGAGTGTGTGTGTGTGTGTGTGAAGGGGAAGCAGCTTAGTGTAGTGCGAATGCAGCTTTTGTTCGGGCCGTTGTGGCTTCTTATGCATTCTGCAGGTGCAGATGGAAAGTGAAGCGGCCGCGGGATGATCTGCAGCGACACGCTCCTTCCTGGAGGAGAGTGAGTCACTGGAGTCGCTGGAGCACATGGACGACACACTCGACAATTACGGTCCCGGGCCCCTCAGAGGTTGTAGGAACATTCACAGAAAACTGTTAAATGTAAAAAAAAAATAAAAAAGATTTTAAATGAATAATTAAATAAATATATTTTTAAAATAATGAAATAAAACTGATTATAATAATTGTATTTAATATTGAAATATATTAGATAACTGAGTAAACAATGAAGTGTGTTAAAATTTAGATTTAATAAAAGTAAGCCATAGTAAAATATTAAAATATATAATAAAAATATTTAAAATAGATAATGAAATAAATATATATCAAAATAAATGAACATAGTTATACAAGGTATTAAAATAGATTAGATAAATAAGTAAATCCGTACAAATATTAACAGAAATAAGTAAACCATAAAGTTTATTTAAATAATTAAATAATGAAAATATTAAAATTAATAATAAAATAAATATATATTTAAATAAATACATAAAATTAAACACAAATTAATTCAAATAAATGAACAAATGAATAAATATGTTCAAATATTAAAAATGTGTTTACAGGACACTGAGAATGGAAGAGTTTGTTTAAGTTGTTTTATTTCTCGTCTTCCAGTGACCCACACTGACTCTTCCAGCTGTTGTTCTTTAGCGATCAGTCACTGTGAATGAAACTCCGTCTGGAGCTGCTCTCTGGACCAGGAGATCCAATCCTACTTTCCATTGAGAAACCGGCACAAAAGTGAACGGATTACCTGATGCCGGACAGCGGATCTGATCAAGCCGGTCCTGCAGTGACCACGTGAGTCTGGCGCCCCCTGCTGGATCAACAGCCATGCTACACACAAAGAGATAATAGTTTTGAGGGCTTTGTATGTACTTGTAGTAACTCAATATAATAATTATTTGGTCAGAAGAGAGCAGTCACTTCTGGTATGATGCTCTAGACACGTGTGTGTGTGTTTCTATAAGAGCTTGTTCTAGCAGAAGCAAATTTGTGTTTCATTTTAACACACTGAGCTCCCTGACGTGATTAGCTTATAATTAAATAAATTTAGTAATGATTAAAACAAATGTATTGATCTTTTATTTTTTGATTTGTTGTTGTTGAAAATAACCTCTAATCAATGTTTTGCATTGATTCATCAGTGCAAACCTAATGACACTTATCAATCCAATTATCAATGCTAAAAATGTTCTCCATTCAAACTGGGTATCGTCTGAAACATTTTCCCTGAAAGTTTGAGTTAGAATGATTAGCAAGTAGCGCGAAGTTATAAACTGTGAGTAGAGTTCGCCTGTTTAATGTCCTGTCCTCTCTCATTTACCCAGCTGACAGAAATATGTTTGTGTGTTTTGCTAACATTCACACTAAGTTATGAAAACATTATTTCTGAATGTTTTTTAAAGATTCAAAACTTAATTTTTTATGTATTTTTTATGTATTAAGAATGTAACCCTGGTTCCCTGAGAGGGAATGAGACGCTGCTGTTTCGTGGCCGCGTGGGAACGCTCTGTGGATTGTGTCGTGAAACAGAGTTTCGGAAGTTTTACCTTTCACTAAACATTTAGATATATCGAAATTGTCTTCCATTGCGATTTCCTGTATATGTAAATATGTTTAGATCTTCACAGTGAAAGGTAACACTTCCGAAAATGTCTGTGTAAACTATGAGTGACGTAATCGATCACTTCCAGCGCATGCGCAGAGCCAAAAGCGCCCACGCCCTCAGATCAGTTGGACGTGGCTGTGGTTACAAGAGGTAAAAACAATATAAATACTGTTCGTTTTCTCACACAAACTGCTCGTTTCGTGTCTCTAGGCCATCAATGTGTACTTACATTTACCAGTCATTAAATCATGTTTAATCTGGACTTCTCTGTGCATGCTCTTTAAGGTGGCCCCCCTAAACCTGCATTATATGACTGACAGACAAGAACGCTTTAACCGAAGAATATCAAAATTGAAAATACTGTGGAAACAAAGACACCTACATCTTGAGATGCCCTCGAGGTAAGATAAAACATACCAAAAATTAATTTCAAAGTGAACTATCCCTTTAAGGTCTTAGAGGCAGCCATACTCCTCGTGGAATGGGCACAGACGTCCACAGGTGAGGACCGTCCGACCGCCAATAGAGCAATAGAGATAGCCTCAATTATCCACTTGCTCATCACTTGGTCTTTGATGCCGGGCAACCTTTCTTAGTCAAACCAAAGCAGACAAACAACTGCTCTGATCTGCGCCACAGGGCAGCTCTGTGAACATAAGCATCCAATGCCCGAACTGATCATGTGCTAATACTCGCAGTATAAAGATTGGTACTTACATTTGTCTGAGTTTCCAGAAACTGACGCTGCCAATTACCTCCATCCTCCCAACCACCACCAAGATGATCCCTTCCCCTCCATCCTCCCCACCACCACCAAGACTTTACCCTCCAGGGGGGTCGGCTGTGCCCCTGCCTTCATCTCAGACACGGACATGCAGACCTCCGCATTGCTCGCTGAAGGACGGGCTCTACACCAAAGAACTGAAGTGAAATTCATGCTTGCCGAATGAAGTATACGCTCGTTGATTATTTTATCTCCCAAGTTTTCTGGTAGAACATGATATATGACCAAAATGACCGATCTTTATAGGCTTAGGCCATGCCCCATTTCAGCACGCTCTGACATATTCGGCGTCAAGTCAGTTGATTGGGTCACGCTCTGCTGTGTTTCACTGTTTCATGTTTTAAATTATTGCTTCAGTATTTTGAGGAAAAGGAGTTTCTCCACTGTGTATAAGCTACGCAATATTCGTTCCTATCTCAGGGAATAGAGTACTTTTATTTGGTTGGGGTTCATTGTTGAAAGATAGCAAGCCATGGTATCTTTCCCTGATCTTTATGACTATAAGTTCTGCAAAAAATAAATGATATGAGCGACAGGTGCACTAACATCATTACCTCGACAGCCCTACCTGGAGTGGTTTTCCTCAGCAGTTCTGTAGAGTCTGCACAACGGAGACGGGCAGCTGCTCCGAAGATCTCCACTTTGGAGAAAACTGATCGATTTTATTCTGGGAAAATGTAAGCATCACTCCTAAAAAATCAAGATTACCCCAAAATGAATTGCATTACTAGCTCACCCCAACACTTATGCACAGTGCAACTTTCATCTTTTTCGATTTAGTTAGTAATGAGGGTTTATCACATAAATCAAGAACTGCTTAATGAACTAGAGCAAACATTTTTCCAATTTTATTCCCCAATTCTGGCCCTTTCTAAATAATATTTAAAAAACATCTTCAGGTTCTTATGAGATGAAGTTCTGTCCTGTGAAAAAAAAAAAACGGAAGTTATATAACCTGAAGAAAAACATTGAGTGCGTTAAAATATTTCTCACTAGTATTGTCCATTTCGACTGGGAATAAAAAGAAGAAGGAATCCACTCCACCACAGCATCCTTTTCTAACCCATTCCTAACTTTATATTAAGTGGCTTTAGAGTACTATGCACTTACATAGGAAAATAAGTACAATGTACTTATTGTGTTCAGGTTGTATTGTAAAACACTGTTGCTGCTATTGAGGTGTGATACATACGGGTAAGGTTAGGGTCAGGTGTGGTGGTATGGGTAGGTATCAGGGTAGGTTAAAGGTGTAAGGGAAGGGCCAACTGTGTAATTACAAATATAATTTACATCAATTAATTACAGTTGTAATTATGTTACACATTTAAAAGGAGCAGACGTCGTTTCTGGTGCAACACATTTAATATTGGGGCTTTGCCTGCAATCCTGCAAGACAGATATAACAGTACACAGTCAATAATCAGTGGAGCATCTCAATTCGGTGTGTTATCTGCTCGTCTCTGCATTAACTGCTATACTGCTACACATTCTCAAATTCAGTATGACATTTTCTAATTGCTCATTATAACATTACCTGTTGCTCTCTAACCTAAATCAACACTCACTTGAACATACAGTTTGCAAATCAAACATGTGAACATACAGTATATCTTGCCCCATTTCAAAAATAACAAATAACCCTTGTTAAACGTAATTTGAACCTATACCTTTCCCTTTGTCTGTTAAACACTTTCCAAAGAACATACATTCTCTTTCCCAGCATGACTTGTTTACTCTAAATAACACAGTACACTTTAATGTTCTCTTATGTCACATTTCACGACTCTTTTATACTATTAATGAGCCAATTCCCTTTTGTTTATGTTTCCCTTAACTCTAATGTCCCCGCTGCATACAATTTGCGCAAAATGGCGGACACCTGGCAAACTCCACGTGTTCTGAACTCGCGTCACTTAAACGATGATTACTTTATCCATCAATATCACACAACCGCTAAATAACATTACTGTGCATACTGTGTCTTTCCATCTCTATTGCACAATATCAATTATCGTTTCACATACGAGCTTCGTTGCGTCGTTTCTGATCACGCTGTGTCCACGGGTGATAATAATAATTTTCGTGCTCAAAACGTACTTAACATAAATCCTAAATACCCAAATACTAAACAAAACTGTTTATGGACCCCTTTGACTTATAATAGACACAAGTAATCTTACCTGCAAGACAGATATAACAGTACACAGTCAATAATCAGTGGAGCATCTCAATTCGGTGTGTTATCTGCTCGTCTCTGCATTAACTGCTATATTGCGCGCATTCTTGAGCAGACCTTGGAAAGAGCTTCCTCTAGTGGTTTGGATAATTTATACCCCGGTATACTCATGAGTACATATATCATTCTTGCAGCTATTTATTAACGTCAACATAGTCCAACAGGAGTCCAAGACACAATTCAAGTGCTTTCAAAATTTAGCCTGAATAGATTACTCTGAATATAAAAGTATAATAGTCTCAAATTTTAAAGTGGGGTCTTTGTTTTCGTTTTAATTCTTCTGTTTTAATTTACACTAGTAGCCACAATTACATGCAGGTATTTTCAAAATATAAGTACAATGTAAAAACATGTATGTAAGTAAGGTATTCAATGTATTATATTGTAAGTACATAGTACTTAAAGCCACTTAATATAAAGTGGGACCTATGTGTTGGAATTATATGACTGACAGAGAGTTGATCAAATCAATTACAGGCTTAATGGTCAGGGTATTATTTTTGTTACTGACCTCGAGAAATTCTAATAACTTTTCCCACTGTAAGAAACAATGCCTTGACTGCAAAAATGAAAGTTATCATGACTCTGCCGTTTCTTGGTGAAAATGCAGCAATGCACCAGTGATGACTTCACAGTTAGCAAGGTCTTCAGATACCACTGCTTGCTGCACTTAACCACCACCAGACATAGTAAGGCAGTTCATTGACTTCCCAACTGACCTTCAAACTATACAGGCAAAAGCAACAGACTGTACTGAGGATTGCAGGTTCCTGCAGTTGCTGGAACCATGCAATGACACCCATGTATGCATCATTGCTCCAGTGTAAATGAGGAGTGCCAAAATGGCCAGGGTCAACACCTGATGCTCGGGTTCTTTCCCAGAGTGGCCTTACTGGGTTATTCCAACAAAGTTATGTTCGCCCTGGATGTCATCTGCTGGGAGTACTCAGGTTAACCTTTAAAACACTGGCTTCTCACCCTCACAGAAGGCCTCAAGGAGAACAGCAGCTCAATTATGACAGTTACTGTACTGGACTGAACTGTAGGAAACATACCAATTTTGTTCAATGAGTGCATTCTTGACTTATGTGACCTATGTTCCTTTTAATGTTTTTGCAGCATGAAGAGCACACAAAGTAACGGAGCCGTGGTGGAGAGAGGAAAGAAGATCCCATGTCCTTCATGGAGAGATTCAATAATCTCCCATTGCTTGATGATGATGATGATGATGATCACGGTGAAAGTGACAGATCATGGTGATGATGACAGTGATCATAATTATGATGAGAATGATGACAGAACTACCCAAAACACATTACAAAGCAGTTGAGAAGCATCATTCAGGACTGCTTTGCTAACTCACATTTTGGGTAAGCAAACTCGTAGATGATAAGTAACAAACACATTCTTCCTTACACAATTTTATTACACAAAGCATATGTACAGTCATTGAGTATTCTTAGTCTCTTTTCAGTTTTAGTGATTAATATTCATTTTGAATTTCCAGCAACTTAATTTGAGCTTTTTTATTTAAAAAAAATATTTTTTTATTTTTTATTTATTTTTTATTAGACTCAATGTAGCCTCAGTGGCTGCGCCCTGTGCAAATCCAGTGCTCTGTGAGGCAAAAGTTCCATACTGGCAGCACACAGGGTGTCCTATAGATGATACAGGAGAAGATGCATCTGATGTACCGGCTCCAGAATTATCCACACTACATTCACATGCAGACAATATCTCAACAGTGCAAACATGTTCATTCAATTCAATGTGGTGATTGAAATACTATCAATTTATTAAGGGTCACCATAGCTCATTTACTTCTATATGCATTCTGGGTAGTGACGTGCAAAGGTTGTTGCTAGCACAGTTTGACAGTAGCGAAAGATAATAACATGGTGCCATACAGCCTTTTCAGTTTGAACCCAAGCACACAAGCCCCTTTTCCACCAAAGCATTTTGAGAGCCGGTGCCTGCGCGCAACGCAGTTCTTTGTGTTTCAACATCACAGGAACTTGTTCTCGACAGGAGAACTGGTTCCAAGACAGCAACTCTTTGCTCGAACTAAAAGCGTTCTTCCACCGTCATGCTTACGTAAAGGGCTAAGGCGTTTAGATGTGTCTGAAACATCTTTTCTGACCATAACAAAGGATTCAAAGCTAGAGAGAAACATTTGCAGAAACACAGCACAGAGTCCGCCCTTTGTAATTGTTATTGCTTGAAGTTAGTCAGCAGCTTCTATATTTTATTTATTTTTATATTAAAACATTATAGACACAACAGGGTACATGGCTTTATCAAGAAAAGATTACATATCGAAAACGAAATATTAAAAGACTTACACATTTCGATTGTTTTTTAAAGCCTTCGATACATAGTGAAACAGATAATCGCCAAGTAATGTATGTACTGCCAGGACGCATGGCACGTACAACAGTGCACAGTAACGACATCGTTCCCTGGGCGCTTCAGTCAGTGGAACAACAAACAGTTCTGAAGCGGTTCGCAAGTTGAATAAACTCTAAACCACTTCTAACCAGCAACCAGTTCCAGAACCAGTTCTTTTTTGGTGGAAAAGGGGTAACAGTGAGGCTTAAATCAAGAGATAACGCGGAAAACGATAGGCATACTCAAGACTTACATGAAAATGAAGATTACCCACATAGCTATTTTTTCTGGCCCAGCTCCGGCCCACACAATCACTTTTCCCTCGGTCCAAATACCACAAAGAATCACGGTACTGAAGTGGCCCAGAAACTGGATTATAGACGAAGGTCACACATGGGCCATAACAGGCCCAGTTAATCACCCTTAACTGGCCCTGCAACTGGGCCAAAGCAGGTTCTATTAATTGGTACCAATTCCGAGCCATAAATTAACCATATTTGACACCACCCTTTAACCAGAAACCCCAAAACTTGAGCCATAACCCAGACACAAAATTGTTTTTTTTTTAGACAAAAAAATAAAATTATGTGATCACTTTCATTATTTCAATGTAGATGTTTCAACAGTACAGTATAATTATCTTTCTCAATCATCTACCAATATGACAGCACAGAATAAAATGCAACTAGCAGCATGAAACAAATAAAAAACATGGAGCATGTCCTTTTCATGTGAAACAATAATTAATCCAGATTTGAATTCAAACACCACTGATGCAAAATGCTAATCGGCTTTCTTATTGTTTTAAGAATGTTTAGCTAAAACAAAAGAAAACTTTCAGCCACGATTAGATTTCGATATCATACAATCTGATTATACAACCACTGAAATCACTTTCAGCTTTATAAGTCAATTGCGGTTGCTGAATCTCTGGAATCTTCCAATAAGTTCGAAGCATTGACAGTTCCCATTGTTCCGCACACATGATGGAACGCACAGCGCTGTCGAAGTCCAGCGCGCCGGATATATCACACATGATCACACCCCGTTCGCGTTGTATTGGTGTATATTCTCATGTTCAGGGGCAGCTGAATCAGCTACCATATAGGCAAAAGTTCACTTCAAAAAAGAAAAAAGTGGCATCTGAAATCAGGTCTTAAAAAGCACCAAAGAAAGAGAGTAACTTCACTTACCTGTCGGTTGTCTGAGATGTTTTCTTCTTCAACTTTCAGCCGGAGAAATTTCAAAAGACGCGTCACGTGAACCAACCAGAAGCTGCTGTTACCGTGAAGATCGTCCCGGAAAAAAACAATAGAGGGAATGATTCGACATGACTTCCCGTCGGAACAAGCCCCCTCAGCCTGACTGAGTGGCAAAAGATCTGCTGCGTGACTGGATTTAATAGGGGAAACTGCAAAATCCGACTAAAACGAACAATTTTATCAATTTAAACTAAATGTTGGACTCAATATAGTGTTCCTTACAACTTACTAAAGATCCAGTGATCATGGATATTGACATGCAGCCAGGAATCGTGTTGCCTGGCATTTATGTTTGCCTGGTTTTCACACAGGGGAAATGAAGCAATAGACCTAAACATAAAGCAAATTTGCCTGTGAACGCTTTATATCAATACAATATAGGTCTAAATCCGCACTTATATCAGTGTTATATAGAGCCTTTTATCAGTAATACTTCAGTTAAGCCCTAAAACTTTATACGGTTTTTTTAGTCAGTGTTTATTAAAAAAACATCCAATAATGCAGAATATAGAATGATACATATTTAATTGATGAGTTGTTAACATATATATAACAATACAAAATATATGGGTATGGTTTTACAGCTAAATTCAGCATATTGACACAATGAAAACTGCAGATCCACCTTTCGCTGACTGGAGTCCAGTTGTTTCTGTGAATCTGCAGCGATCCATTTGCTCCTCTTTCTATCGCAGTCTGTAAAAATATACCTCAGAATTTTTTGTCAAATCTCAGTTGTACAGTCAATCGCAAAAGTCTTTCCACTTATATGTGTTGTGTTTGTTTTATGTTACAAATTTATAAAAACAAATTCAAATAAATAATAGGCCTAATACTTAAAGGTGCTCTATGCGACTTCCCAGCGGCCACTGAGTGGGGAATGTTCTAAGACGCAACAAAGAGCGCCCTGCGTGTATGTGCCGTGCATCTATCTCAAGAGCGAGCATTCACCTACACGGCGACACGAAGATACTTTAATCAACGGTGCGAAATCATCACACAACATGCTGGAAACTAATGTGAACTCCCACTGCAGGTACAATAATAGGCTACTTTTATCAGCTTGACGTTGAAACTAATGCTCTGTGCTCGTCCATGATAATGTTACAATAAACTGCTGTGCATTTAGCCGACATGTGATGTAGCATGAGCCATTTCTCTAACTATTCGTGTATCTTTCACAATCAGCAATGTCGACATCGGTGAATGTATAATATGATAACGAAAACGGTTAGTGAACTAAACTGAACCGTTTCAGTGTATCAGTAAAGATCGTAGGAAGTGACATTACTGCTGGAAATGCGTATAAACAATATGACAGTAGTGGATGAGTGACGTTAGTCAGTAGATCTAGTAAATCAAATAAGTTACATGCTAAAGCATCGAAGCTTCTTGCTATCCTGGAACATTCTTCTGTATTCATGTCATGTGTCATGTAGAGTTTACCTTGCTATTGCACTAGAGTTTATTATGTTGATCCACGTTTCCGTCTCAGAGTCGATCAGATTCACGTTTTGCCTGACGAGCTTAGCAGATAAAACTTTTTTTGTTTTTATATTTTATGTGGAGTTTGTGTTGGAGTCTGTGTTGTGCTGGAGGCTGGAACGTTTTGGGGTTATCAGACTCCGTGTCGTCAGCTGAAGTGCCGCTGATCTCGCATGTTCGCATGATCTCGCAGGCTCGGGAGCGCGCATGTTTGTCACATCTGATGGATTTCGCAGGAAATTCGACCCGGAGACCTCACATATAAATAGGGCTGTAGTCAAGACCACCTTTGTTCAGAGTCCAAGACAAGTCGCAAGACTGAGGATGCAGTTAAGTCGAGTCCAAAGAGTCTAAGATCCAGAGCTTGAGTCAAGAGAGGTCCAAAGTCTCAAAGTCAAGACCGAGTCCAGGACAGGAAAAAAAAGTCTTCAGGGCCTGAATTTCATTTTTGCCAAACAAAATTTTAAAATTTATGTTGCTTAAATGTTTGTGCTCATTGCATTTGTTACAATGGGGTAATGTTGTTAAGAATTTACACAACACAAGGCTTGATTTAAATAGTCAATTAAATGAAAAAGTTACACAAATAAATATAATAAAGATACAAATAAAGACAAATAAAGAGAAATGTTTTTGAATAGGTCTACACTAGTCTTCATAGACAGAAACTGAATAAAGTAATCAAATGGAAAATAACACTGGATAGTATTTTAGTCCTGAATAAATTAAACACATAGGCTAATCCTGATTCCTTTAACTTAAAGCTCTTTTCTTGTTTTGACGACAAAATTAATGAACGACACATATGGTTGCTGTCACTTTAAGAGCTAAGAGCATAGATTCTCTGTTCATACTGGCATGCGTTTTATGCTTATTAAAGACAAAACCGATGATGTTTAGACCATTATACTACTAAGAACTCAAAATTGACACAATTTAAGTGTTAAAGCAATATAGCTAATCCGTGAAAAATAATTCTTACTTGGCCAGCTGTTCTGAGGCGGATTTTCAGTCAGAATGTGCGCATAGTCATCCCAGAGAGCGTGCAAGGACTGAATAGTTAAAATTACTTGATTTTTAATACTGGTAAGACTTGAAGAGACGTGCAAACGTTAAGCTTTATTCATCGATGCACTACTGCTTCGAATGCAAGTGAATATTGCGTCATGTCCCGACTCCTGAGACGCGAGTGTGTATTATTGCGGCAGCGCTCTGATGCGCCTTCCACAACACATGAGAGAGAGAAGACGTGACACGTTGACACACTCACGTGGTTTGTGTAATTGCGTCTGGACAGATAGTTATTAAAGAATGATTTGATTTTATAATCTGTGTGGATTTACGATTGCGGAAATATCCCACGTTATAAATGGGAGACCCTGCGGAAATCATTAGAATTGTGCGCAAACCCAGTAACCATAGTAACAGCATGAGAAGACGCGCTTCCGTTGTAGTGAGCACTTGGTCGGTTAATTTGGGCATTTTCTAATGTAACATCACCCTGATAGGCTAGTAATAAATAAGCAACGATCATACAAATGTTGGACTCTGGATTCGAGACCAAACGCCATATTTGGCAAGACCAGTGGCCGAGACTCGAGACAAGTCCAAGTCCAAATACCAGCGAGTCCGAGACAAGTCCGAGACCATAGAAAAACGGTCTCTAGTTTGGACTTCTAGTCCAAGACCGGACTCGAGTACTACAGCCCTGCATATAAATATGAATATTGGCCTTCAGAGGTAATAGCAAAACCCGAAAAGTGGATCATTGCAATGTGTGATTACAACCCCTTCAAACACAGGCAATAAAAAAGGATTCATTTTATAAAATAAGTTACATAGAGAACCTTTAAAAAAACGGAATTATCATGTTGGTAAATATATATATATATATATAATAAATATATATATTTTAATGATACTGCATTTTATGAACATTGCTGAAAAACTAAATACTATATTTATTCATTATTAGTCATTTTTTAACCAATTGGACAAATATATTTTTCACTGACTCATTTAAGCTTGCAATCAATATTACTACCACCCATTCATTATTAAAATCTTAACAACTTTTTCAGAGGGGTGGGGATGGGGTATAGTCTTGTTTTGAAAATATAGATCAGGCTTACGTGTCCAGTACACAGATAGGATGGCCCAGAATTCGCTACAGCATGAGTCTGGGGGCCACACACCTGAATCGGCCCTAAATGTTGTGTGCCGTCATGCAGTGCCCATCGCTGGCCAACACTTGGCCCACAGTCGGCTGACATGATGCATGCCAGTGCCGGCAACACGCCAGCAGTGCCATGATGAGGCCACATTTGGGCCAAGTCTGTTTGCTATGTGGGTATCAGAGAGTTGAAGAAACGAGAGTGGGGCAAAATAGATGGTGTCTGCGGCAGTGGCCAATGCCAAGCGAGAGCGACAGCGTTTGCTGTAAAGAGCTCCACTTTTTGTCAGCAGCTGTCCAGGGTAGGCTGTATAGATCAGACGATCGTGCTATCAGTATAAATAATTTAATAAGTCATATACCGCCATTCGTGTGCTTCACTAAGCAGTCACTCACTAAGTTGAACGCATAGAAATAGCTGCTCTCGGACCTTGTTCCAAATCCTGCCGCGCCACAGAGCACCATTACATAGTTTTATATTAAATTTAAATTATTTGTCTTAAATTGTTGTTATGTATACTGACTTCACCCTGCGCAGCAATATACATTTAAGATTACATTTCTTTACAGAAATCAGCTGGTTGAAAGAAAATGGCTCATGTTAGCGGATTTTCAGGTGAGGAAATTCTCAATTCGTTCAGTTAACGGACGCTCTGAGGCAAAGTGAATTCAGACTGCAGATGAATAAGCAACGATATTGTATTTAAAGGTGGGGTTTACTGCTTTTTTTCTTTGCATGATTGTGTTTATGGAGTGCAATATAGCATGTATCCGTGGTTTTCTTTTTTAAAAGTCTTATTTTTCATAAACTTCACCTTTATTGTCAGCCGCGCTCTCCTCTGTCCCCTGAACGAGCGGTTCACTTCCTGAGTCTACTGAAAACACTCCCTCAGAATGACGTTGTGGGCTCAGATTGGTTTCGTTTGGGCCGGTGTGTTGTGATTGGCTAAACTGTCGCTCACGTTGTCCGGAAGGTTAACGCCCATTAGCTTTACGGGAGATGCGAGCTCCGGATTCAAAGTAAATATATGTGGAGACTGCAGTATCAGTTTGAGGCAGAATCAGACAGAGAAAGCCCGATGAAGAGAGTCAAACAGAACCTCACCACACACGGCTCTTAATAAAGGTTTCTGAATGATAATTTGCTATGTTTTTTAACTTTATGCACGTTTGTTTTACATAATAGCATCTGACTGGCAACAATAGCAACTGACTGGCTACTAATGTTAAACAAAACAGCGTCTGGCAAGTTTACGTTCTTGATCAAATCGAAAATAACGTCATAAAACATATTTAACATGAAAAATACGTTTACAACATTAGTACTTATACAAAATTCAGGTCCATAATGTTTGTACCGTTGTTGTTCACACAAAATAGCATAACTGCTAGCCCATAAAGCCTATAAAGCCAGCGCTGGCATTTTAAAAATAATAAAACACAAGGCTACGTCTGGAATTATACATGCAAATACATTTAAAATGATTAAGTCTTAGCCTACTTACAGGTTGTGTCCGGTTGTGTCTGCCTCTTGTTTTAAAGTTGGATCTGCTTCATGTTTAGTAACAGTTTCTTGTTGAATTTTGAACTCGTGGAGATTCTGGAAGCTGTCTTCCGTAAAATGCGCAGCACAGAGAGCTAGATTACGATCGTCACTTTCAGGAATATAATCAAACATAAATCTGTATCCATTGTTGTCGAAGTACAGCGTCCGTGGGAAGTTCGAACACAGAAGACCTGACAGCTGCGTGAACAACAACACACTCGACGAGGAGCTGCTGAAATATGATCATGGCCTTTCCTGCATATTCCGGAGGGAGTGGTTGATGCAAATGTGTGGGTTAGTGACGTACCAGTAACCCAGCTGTAGTCCAAAACGAGTCGTTTTTGTAGGCAATTATACTTCCTGATTTTTAAAAGACCGATATCTCTGCTTACACTAAACTTTCAGTGCTGCAACTTTGCAGATACTGTTCATGCACCAACAGCAACATTACACACTATTTAAAATGAAAAAAGTGAAATCGCAGTCAACCCGCCCTTTAATTGTACAGTACAATCGTAACCTAGTACAGACATGATCTCAATTCCATAATGTCCTTCCTTAAACATAACAATATTGCTGGCCATAAACTGACAAAGTGCGCGTCTGGTAATACCTCGAGTTGTCATGGAAGTGGAACAGCGCTTCTCGTCCCGAACCCGGTGTGCAAAACCCCCTTTACAAAGTCAACACTATTCTGCTCATCTACCTCATGTACATTTTCAATCTTACAATTAATTTACAATTTTAATAATTACCATTGCACCGAATTGCCTTGCACTACATATTCAAATCTTTAATCTAAGACTATAACGTTACTGAATACTGATCTCTTTACAGCAATCGCGGCCGTTCTCGCTTGGCACTGGCATGCAGTTGCCGCGCAGAAACTGCATTATTCTCTTGATTTAAGACTACGGTGCGCTCGGGTTCAAACTGAGATGGCTGAACGGCAGACGTGTTCATCTCACTACTGTCAAAACTGATCTAGCTAGCCGGTACGTTGGAAAAACAGTAAACAAAGCAGCCACAGCGGCCAACATGCCTCACTGAATCGGGGTTCCCTTTAAAAAGGCACATTACATGCATACATTATTACATGCATAATTTTCTTCTTACCATCTTTGTAACTCCTTCAGTTTGAGAAGTGCAGGGTCTGGGTCATATACAATTATAGAACTGTAAAAGCAGGCTGTGTAGTTCACATGGACATATGATCCTGTTTCACAACAACAACCAGACCTTCTCCCTGTTTCCGGCGTGATGATCGAGTCTGTCCCAAAAATACCTCTCAATGCTGACTCGCGTGAAGGGCCCTATACTGTAGGTCTGCACTACATGACGTCACTGAAGGGTGGCCTCTGAGGAAGTCCACAAGTCCAGAGTGTGCCATTTGGGACAAGGCCACAATCTCCCAACTACACCAAACTGACTCTGACTTCTTCATGCCAGCTTTCACCTAATATGCCAAACAGGTGAGCCTATATAGTGCCCTCTAACGGCTTGTAGTGTTTCTACACCATTCCATTCGTACATTACAATAAATAACTGTTACAGATATTTAATTCTAATACATACCCCCCTCCCATGAGTTATATAGATCCTAAGGGCCACTTTCATATGTTGGTAATCTGTATTAATAATATATTTGTTTTATTGGTAAACATTTATGGATATATTACCTCTAGAAAAAAAGGACTTTTTGCTTGATGAGATAGGAGACAACATGTGAATGGTTTTACATTTCCTGATGCTGTAATTTGTATTGGTGGTGATTCTAATATCACTCTGGATAACAATATTGATAGATTTCCAGGGCTATCCCCCTCCACACTAAAGGTGTATGTGGCGACACTAACTGCTTTCCATGTCCCTTTGAGTGGAGTCTCTTTGGGGAGACACCCACTCCCCAAAACATGGGATTTGGCAATTGTATTAGAGGAAGCTCCTGAAAAGTTCATCACTTTAAAGACTATATTTGTCCTCGCCATCTGTCTCTCAAAAGGATTCGAGAATTTCAGGCTCTTTCGTGTTTCTCCCTCGTGCATGGAATTTTCGCCAGGTATGATGAAGGCCTTTTTCCACCCAAGGCCAGGTTATGTCCCTAAGGTTCCTACTAATGTTGCCAGACCCATACTTCTGCAGGCCTTCTGTCCTCCCCCGTTTATGTCATTGGATCAGGAAAAACTTAATTTACTCTACACGGTTTGGGCCTTAGATGCTTATGTTCACAGAGCTGCCCTGTGGAGGCAATCTGAACAGTTGTTTGTTTGCTTCGGGTCACCCAGGACGGGGTGTCCCGTATCTGAAATAGAGAATGAGCAAGTGGGTCGTCGAGGCCATCTCACATGCTTATGAGTCGGCTGGTTAGCCTTTGCCTTTGGCTGTTCGGGCTCATTCTACTCAGGAGTATGCCGGCTTCCAAAGCCTTATTGTCAGGAGTTTCTCTCCATGATGTTTGTGATGTGGCAGGCTGGTCCTCACCGCTTACTTTCATCAGGTTGTATAACCTAGATCTCAGCTCCACTCCTGGGAAGCAGGTGCCTCTCTGATTCACACAGTCGGTCACTTGCTCTTATGGCGATGTGGGTATAATCGTTCCCACAGCGTTTCACGCAGCTAGAGTTCCTGAAAGGGAACTGTAGCAAAGTTCAGGGAAGAAAGAGGCAGGAACCGGATATCCATCAAAAGTAAAACTTTATTTAAAATGAAATAAACAAACAAAATATCCCTCACGGAACTGCTGGCTACCCAAAATAAAACATAACTACTGGCCAGCAGCCCCTCGCGGACGACTGCTGGCTTACCAAATAAAATATAAAACACAAACAAAAGCAGGCCTGTTCCTCTCTCGATCACCCACTCCGTCGCTCCCCCTTAATGGCTCCGCTCCTCCATGAGAGATGCGAGACCGGTGTGCTTCGCAGGTGCTGCTCGTTAGCAATCGCACCACCGGCCTCGCTGACTTTCTCTCACGTCCCTCGGATGTCCTGCTCACCACAGGAACGTCTCGGTTATGCATGTAACGCAGTTCCCTGAATAGGGAACAAGACGCTGGTGTCGTTGCAATACTCCTGGCATTCCCGTGATCAACTTGCTTTAGACCTTTTAGAAGCAGTAGCGGTTGTGATCTTGGGTGCTCTATAGTTTCCTGATCGATGATGTTACCCGCCTATGACTTTCCGTCTCGCCATTGGACTGATTCCATACGCGCTTCATGACGCACACACGCAGGGGCGTTCCCATAGTGTTTCACGCAGCATCTTGTTACCTTCAGGGAACTAGGGTTACATACAGGGTTACATACATATGTAACTGAGACGTTTTCAACAGCCACACTGCTTCATATTTTTCTGGAAACTAATTGATTATTGAATATAATCACAAGTTAAAAAGAACATTATTTATTATTTTATAATTCTTTACTTTCAATCTAGCACATTGCTGAAAAAATATTAATATTTTACAACAAAAAAAAAGAAAAGAAAAAGAAAACTTTTGAATGGAAGTGTATATTTGTACAAAAGATTTCTAATTTTAATGCTGAATTTTTATTCACCAAAGAATCCTGAAAAATGTTTAAAGGTTATAAGTATATTAAAATAGAAAACCATTATGTTAAATTGTAATACTATTTCACAATATTACTGTTTTTTCTTTATTTTGATCAAATAAATGCACTATATCTGTCACTTTCTGTCAGTATATCTCTGAGAAGTAAATACAAAGTTGACTCAAAGTATACTTTCTTATTTTTAGAAGTATACTAATGTTATACTTGAACAAACGTATTATTCGTAAGGGTCTGCGTCACATTACCACACACTACTGTGCCAGCATGTTTTAGATGTATATTTAGAAATTCTGAAATCTGAAATGATTTGTATATTTTGATTGAACTTCAGGGCATAAAGAAATGACTGTCTTGTGTTTTTAACTCAAACAGCAAAAATATTAATTGTTCATGCACAAGTTACATCATATATGTTTGGCAACACTTCACACTCACTCAGGTTTTGTTTGATTAAGAACCTACACGTCTTTTCCCTACACCCATGACGCTTTCCACAAATGCCAATTAACTATAAACAATCAGCAAAGATTTATTTTCTAAATGAAGAGAAATCATTTTTGATACTGCGTAAGCAGCTTGATGCCGGCCCAAGCACACACCGCCCCCTGCTGGCTCTGGGAGACACTGCAGCCGCACACACACACACATGTAGAACGGGACTATGACAGTCACAGTGTGTGTCAGACCTCCTGCCGCCAGCTGGTGGCGCTGGAATCTGAGTAAACCTGAGCAATGTTAGAACTGATCCACACTGCAAAAGCAAATCACCTGAGCACAGACTGCCACACACACACACACACACACACACATGTTGGTGCAACAGCATTATGAGGACTCTCCATAGGCGTAATAGTTTTTATCCTGTGCAAACTATATATTCTATCCCCCTACACTAACGCAATCCCTAAACCTAACCATCACAGGAGACATGCTGCATTTTTTATTTTTTAATAAAACATTGTTTTTTATGTTTTTTAAGCCTTTTGATTTATGAGGACTTTTGATATGTCCTCATAAACCACCAATAAGTTGTAATACCAGTGTAATACACATGTCATTATACAAACTTGTGTCCTCATAAGTCACATAAACAAACCCACACACACACACACACACACACACACACACACACACACACACACACACACACACACACACACACACACACACACACACACACACACACACACACACACACACACACACACACACACACACACACACACACACACACACACACACACACACACACACACACACACACAGACAATCAGGAGCATGGTTGTCCAGAAAATACAACATCTTTATTTTGATTAGACCTTATTGAGATTCAGATCTTTTGAGGATCTCCCCTCATTGTATTCATAATTATTTTGTCTTTTGCTTGTTTGTATTATTGTACTTAAATTTCCCCTCTTTTGTTTCATGATGCTCAGCAGAGCTTTGGCTCAGCTGTATAGGTTTATTTATGCTTTGCTATTGTTTGTTGATATTGTTTTTGGCAAGAAAAATATTTATCATAAAAGGGAGGAAACTAAATATATTTTTCAAGAAAGACCTAAAACAGAAATTTGTGTTTTCATGGTTTTCTGAAGATGAATCCTAGAACAAAAGCGAATTAAAGCGCTCTGTGACTGTTGCACATTGGATATGATCATGCTATAATACAGATGTGATTGACATCAGCTTGTGTTGTGAGGTTTAAAGGCAACATAGCAATGATTGGTTTAACATAAACTTTGTGTACAGTAAGAGCATATCTGCTGATGAAACACTCGCAGTAAAATATCATCATAATCCAGAACGAGAAGAAAACAGCAGCAAGTTTCTTTATAGCAGGCATAGAAACACATTAATTATGCCTAAACCAGAATGCTGACGTGATTTACCCGTCGCTGAACACTCGAGGACATTTACATGACTGTCTCCTCTTCACATGAACACCTCAACTACACCAGTATAGACCAGTGACAGAGACAGACTGATCCTCTTCAGAAGTTCAGCTCATTTCCAGCACATTATGGTGTGATGCAAGGCAGAAAAACAAAGAAAGAAAAAAAAATAAACATCTAAATCTACTCTTTTCGCATTCGAATTAGCTGACTTCATTCATTTTAGACATTTAAAAAACACATGAATGGAAAACAATATGTGTATATAATGTAATACATTGGTAATTGTCATGTTATCATGAGCACAGCTGTTTATGAGCTCGTATATCTATAACATCGGAGACTCGTGGTTCTTCCTGACTCTGTTCACTAACTCAGATGAAGACGGGCAATGCCAACGATACATCACTAATGAGAAGAAACAATGGAGATAAGATATTTTCTTTGCTTTCAGGGCTTTATCAAGTCAAGTTGCATTCATTTCTATAGCACTTTATCAACACAGTTTTGTTCATCAATTATGAAATGAGTTCAATTCAGCTGTAGAGCAGCTCTACAGAAGTGATCAGTGTCATTATTCACATCAATTCAGCTCAAGTGTCAGTGCAGTCAATAATATTACTGAAGGCTAATCGAGTTCCCCTGTTCGTTATGGTCATTGCACTCTGAGTCCGACATTTCTGCACGTTAAAAAATAAATAGGACCTCATGTTTTGTCAATCAGGTTTACACATGGCCTCCGAAACTTTCATCCGTCATAAAAAACGTGTATTGGTTTCATGTTCGTATTCTCTGTGTTTTCGCATCCATGGCAAGTATTGGATAGGCGTTTTGATTTCACAGCCACCGAATGACGAATACGAAAGTTTCTAAAACGCAGTGTGCGACCTTTACAGTCGGCATGAAAGTGAAGTTGAGCTGGTCTTTTCTCCTCTATTGTGTTGTATATCTGAGTTGAAACGATACACGCCAGGCCACATCATGGGCTTTGGGAACCAGTATCTCCAAGACCGCTTCACTCACATGAGCGAGAGCCAACCACATCTCCCTGACATTAAAGCATCGTACTCTTAAAGGTCTCTCTAAGCGATGTGGGGCCAAAACATTTTTTGTCACATACAGCAAATGTCTTCTCACTATCGGCTAGCTGCCTGTCCCCTAAACACACTGTAAAAAAACGTGGTCTCGGTAGACACCACAGGCTCCACAAACGGCAACAAAAACAATCATGTCTCACCTGGACCACGAAACCTAACAAACAGTGTTCCAGCCAATCACTGGCAAGAAGTATTTGAGGGTGGGTCTGGTGGGGTTGGTGCGCGTGCACATGAAGTGTGTGTTTGAAGGAGAGAGAAGCATGGGAAGTTTGGAAAATGACCGACACACGACCAAAGAGACGACGTTCTCATGAACAAATGAAAAAGAAGAAGGAAACGGATAAAGAACGTGTGAAGTTCCGAATTTACATTCGGTAAAGCTTTTGAACGATGGCGAGAACTCCGCGGCAGAAGGGCTTCCAGGCCGACATTCAGGTTGCTCTGTTTTTGCTGGACAGGTGGGTAACGTTAAATTATTATTATTTATTATTATATTATTATTTTTTCTTCTAAATTGACGCTTATGTTCGCCAAACCCACACAATTCACGTTCACAATTATTTCGGGAAGCACGGAAGGGAGGGGGAGGAGATGCGGAGGGAGGGAGGGTCTAGCTAGCCTTCGATTTGTTTGAAAATAATCCGAATGTCAACACCCAGGATCGCTTAGAGAACCTTTAAAACCATAAGCTTCAGGAACAAGAACACATGTGGGCGGGGCTTGATTGTGTCTGTGGGGAATTGATTGGATGGTTCTGATTTGCTATTGGCTGATCTCATGTGAGTGACAAGTTAAAGCCCCGCCTTCGTCATCAGAGAAGAGATGCTGCAAGAGGAACTTATTCCGATTCAAGATTATTAACACAATAATGATGTGCACCCATCAAATAATTTACTGTACAATTAACACTGCAATATTCCATGAAAAAAACAGAACGGTGAATTGTCATTTCATGGTGACTTTAATTGCTTAAAGGTCTATAACACATTAACAAGGTAAGTCACTGACTGAGCTCAACTATATCTGTTCATGAACAACAATTGGCTTTTCCCACACGATCAGTGTTCATCTGACTTGCACAGAGCACCAGACTAAAACATAACCCGTTTCATTTGAAAACCAAAGCCGTCTCTGACACAGAAGAGGCTCGGCGCCGCTGACCCAGGAGCCTCATTAAAACCTGTTCGGGCCCGTGATTCCTCGGCTTCCTTTGCAGAGACTCGACGGCTTTGTTAACTCGAGCTTCACCCAGAAGAGCGCCAGAGGAAAGCTTCTCTTCTGATAAACACACACGCACGCCGCGCGTCCCCCGGCCCGCGCGTCTGATCGGGCGCCGCTAAACGCGCGCTTGTCTGAGAGTGGGACTACAAGAGGAAGCGTTTGTCCCTGAGCTGTTCATCTGAGATCTCTGCGCTGAACGCTGGAAGACTCTCCAGACGCTCGGCTTCACAGGAACACGCGCTCGCTGTCGGGAGAGGATGAAACAGCCGGGGTGTGTAAAGCAACACGTACATGTGGCAGCACATTGTTCTCTTTCAGGTACTCTTCTGGGCTTTGTCATCTTGGGTTTGATTCTTCCAGTTGTTACACACAAAGGAAGCAGCCACGACTAATCGCTTCAAAGCGACGCGATCCCGCGCAGAAGAGCGAGTTCCTGGAGCCGGGATCCTCATCTCTGAGCCGGCGAGAACAGCAGAACCGGGGGACTCCGCAGAGCTTCTCCACAGCAGACGCTCCCTCAGCAACATCAACTGAGTGCTTGTTAAATAATCTGTTTAAAATCTTAATAATGTTCTTAAAACTTTACCACAAGAATGTTAATGCAGTTTTCTAAAACGTATTGGTTCATGTAACATTTTTTAAAATGTTTTTTATGTGTTTCAGAATGTTCCCATAACATTTACAAAAGTACCAAGAAAAATGTCTTAAATCTTTTTTAAAAATGACGTTTTGAAGGAACATTCCGAATTGGAACGTAAGCAAAACAGTCTCAGAATGTATTTTTGTATGCACGCTGATATTTGTTTGTGAGTGTGCAAGAATTCTGTAGATAACTAGAAGAATTCAAATATGTGCAATAGACCAGTGATGATACACATGGCCAACACATTTCTATCTGGATAATGTAGATCGGTCATGGGCTCTGTGTCTGTGTCCGTTGACAGCAACATTGCTCAAAAAGCTGTTCATTGTATCATCACCTAAAAGTCGTGATAATAAATAAAAATAATATGTTAATAAATAACAGTTTGCAATATCAAGCAGCATAACGGACTTTTTACTGGTAAAATAACTGACACATTCAAGTTACAAATGAGGCACAGCTGTTCTTATATAAATAAAGTGGATGTATATTTGTGATGTGTATTTTTGCGTCCTGGATGTTCCCAGTCTCTAGCTGAGGAAGCACACACACGCAAACACACTGAACATTCCAAGGAAGACGAGTGTGTTTTGAATGTTCTGGATCGTCGTGAGAGTTCACAGACTGGTGGATATATGTAACCTGGTGGATATATAGAGTATGAGGTGAGGTTAGAGTTGTGCTTAACCTTTGACTTCTGTGTATGAGGGTGAGCTTATGCAGTCTCACAGATCAAATGGTCGTAAGAACAGAATGCCAACAACCTTCAGATCTGGAAACAAAATGCATGTATAGCTCATGCTTCCTCCAGTCCACCAGAGTACACTCACGTATAGCTCACGCTTCTCCAGTCCACCAGAGTACACTCACGTATAGCTCACGCTTCCTCCAGTCCACCAGAGTACACTCACGTATAGCTCACGCTTCCTCCAGTCCACCAGAGTACACTCACGTATAGCTCACGCTTCTCCAGTCCACCAGAGTACACTCACGTATAGCTCACGCTTCTCCAGTCCACCAGAGTACACTCACATATAGCTCACACTTCTCCAGTCCACCAGAGTACACTCACGTATAGCTCACGCTTCCTCCAGTCCACCAGAGTACACTCACGTATAGCTCACGCTTCTCCAGTCCACCAGAGTACACTCACGTATAGCTCACGCTTCCTCCAGTCCACCAGAGTACACTCACATATAGCTCACGCTTCCTCCAGTCCACCAGAGTACACTCACGTATAGCTCACGCTTCTCCAGTCCACCAGAGTACACTCACGTATAGCTCATGCTTCTCCAGTCCACTAGAGTACACTCACGTATAGCTCACGCTTCCTCCAGTCCACCAGAGTACACTCACATATAGCTCACGCTTCTCCAGTCCACCAGAGTACACTCACGTATAGCTCACGCTTCTCCAGTCCACCAGAGTACACTCACGTATAGCTCACGCTTCCTCCAGTCCACCAGAGTACACTCACATATAGCTCACGCTTCTCCAGTCCACCAGAGTACACTCACGTATAGCTCACGCTTCCTCCAGTCCACCAGAGTACACTCATGTATAGCTCACGCTTCCTCCAGTCCACCAGAGTACACTCACATATAGCTCACGCTTCTCCAGTCCACCAGAGTACACTCACGTATAGCTCACGCTTCCTCCAGTCCACCAGAGTACACTCATGTATAGCTCACGCTTCTCCAGTCCACCAGAGTACACTCACGTATAGCTCACGCTTCCTCCAGTCCACCAGAGTACACTCACGTATAGCTCACGCTTCCTCCAGTCCACCAGAGTACACTCATGTATAGCTCACGTTTCCTCCAGTCCACCAGAGTACACTCACGTATAGCTCACGCTTCCTCCAGTCCACCAGAGTACACTCATGTATAGCTCACGCTTCCTCCAGTCCACCAGAGTACACTCCTGTATAGCTCACGCTTCCTCCAGTCCACCAGAGTACACTCATGTATAGCTCACGCTTCCTCCAGTCCACCAGAGTACACTCCTGTATAGCTCACGCTTCCTCCAGTCCACCAGAGTACACTCACGTATAGCTCACGCTTCTCCAGTCCACCAGAGTACACTCACGTATAGCTCACGCTTCTCCAGTCCACCAGAGTACACTCCTGTATAGCTCACGCTTCCTCCAGTCCACCAGAGTACACTCACGTATAGCTCACGCTTCTCCAGTCCACCAGAGTACACTCACGTATAGCTCACGCTTCTCCAGTCCACCAGAGTACACTCACGTATAGCTCACGCTTCCTCCAGTCCACCAGAGTACACTCACGTATAGCTCACGCTTCCTCCAGTCCACCAGAGTACACTCACGTATAGCTCATGCTTCTCCAGTCCACCAGAGTACACTCACGTATAGCTCACGCTTCCTCCAGTCCACCAGAGTACACTCACGTATAGCTCACGCTTCTCCAGTCCACCAGAGTACACTCACGTATAGCTCACGCTTCCTCCAGTCCACCAGAGTACACTCACGTATAGCTCACGCTTCCTCCAGTCCACCAGAGTACACTCACGTATAGCTCACGTTTCCTCCAGTCCACCAGAGTACACTCACGTATAGCTCACGCTTCCTCCAGTCCACCAGAGTACACTCACGTATAGCTCATGCTCTCTCCAGTCCACCAGAGTACACTCACGTATAGCTCACGCTTCTCCAGTCCACCAGAGTACACTCACATATAGCTCACGCTTCTCCAGTCCACCAGAGTACACTCACGTATAGCTCATGCTTCTCCAGTCCACCAGAGTACACTCACGTATAGCTCACGCTTCTCCAGTCCACCAGAGTACACTCACATATAGCTCACGCTTCTCCAGTCCACCAGAGTACACTCACGTATAGCTCATGCTTCTCCAGTCCACAAGAGTACACTCACGTATAGCTCACGCTTCTCCAGTCCACCAGAGTACACTCACGTATAGCTCACGCTTCCTCCAGTCCACCAGAGTACACTCACGTATAGCTCATGCTTCTCCAGTCCACCAGAGTACACTCACGTATAGCTCACGCTTCCTCCAGTCCACCAGAGTACACTCCTGTATAGCTCACGTTTCTCCAGTCCACCAGAGTACACTCACGTATAGCTCATGCTTCTCCAGTCCACAAGAGTACACTCACGTATAGCTCACGCTTCTCCAGTCCACCAGAGTACACTCACGTATAGCTCACGCTTCCTCCAGTCCACCAGAGTACACTCACGTATAGCTCATGCTTAGTGCTGGGCGGTAAACCGGTTCAAACCGAAAACCGGTTTATATTTTCGTCACGATTTTGATTTTGAATAAACCGCCATACCGGTTTAATTACACAACGTTCGGAACGACCGTTACGCTGCGCGACCATAGAGTGCGCGACACTGTTTCAGACGGACCCTTTACCCGTTGCACTACTGAGCACTGACGAGTGTAAACAAACAGCAGCGCTCTGTTACGTTACATGGACGATGGATGCTGAAGAATTAATACAACATGACAGTGATGACACCGAAGAAGAACTTGTGCCAAAAAGAGGAGCCGGGTCTGTTGTTTGGAGGTTTTTTGTTTTCCAAAAATCCGACGTCGACCAAACAACCATTTTATGTAAGTGCTGTCGGGCTAAAATTCTCCGCTGGGGAGAATGACCCGGCAACACAAGCAAATTGCTCCAGCGCCTTAGCCGCAAACATGTCTTGGAATATCAAGAATGTATTAAATCAGCCGCGGATTTAGCGCCCTCCACATCAGCATGTAACACAGGGAAAGCTAAAGAAAAGTCGAGCCAAATATTGTTTCCATTATACAGGATAATCCTGTGTGCCAAGTAAGTTAGCACTTTATATTTATTTTATGTTTGTTCTGGTTTCGAAGCAATACTTTTGAAGGAATAACTAATGCAAGTTGCATAATTTTGTTTTAATTTCTTTAATAGACCTCAAAAGCAATGCAAGACAAGATTTCCTTTTATATTTACTTGAATGCACGTAATGTTCCTGGATTTGTACTTGAACTAGCAAAAGTATTCCAAGTTGTTCTAATTGTGATTGTTTAAAATAAAAGTTCTGTATTTTGACTGCAGTTGTCTTTGCATTTTGATTCCTCACTTCATTAGAATCATGAATGGCTCTTATTTGTAAACAACAGCATCATTTTCTGAGGCCATGCAAACCTGTATTACTAGTGTGGAATTATTCTACAATATTCACCAATGACAGTAAAATAGACCATCCTAAGTCAATTTACTGCAGTAATTCCTCTCTTAACCAGTAGAAAATGCATTGAACACCTGACTATGCATAAAAAATAAATAAAAAAAACCGAACCGGAAAAACCGAAAACCGTTATGATTTTGAAAAAAACCGTGATATCAATTTTTGGTCAAACCGCCCAGCACTACTCATGCTTCTCCAGTCCACCAGAGTACACTCACGTATAGCTCACGCTTCCTCCAGTCCACCAGAGTACACTCCTGTATAGCTCACGTTTCCTCCAGTCCACCAGAGTACACTCACATATAGCTCACGCTTCTCCAGTCCACCAGAGTACACTCACGTATAGCTCATGCTTCTCCAGTCCACCAGAGTACACTCACGTATAGCTCACGCTTCTCCAGTCCACCAGAGTACACTCACGTATAGCTCACGCTTCCTCCAGTCCACCAGAGTACACTCACGTATAGCTCATGCTTCTCCAGTCCACCAGAGTACACTCACGTATAGCTCACGCTTCCTCCAGTCCACCAGAGTACACTCATGTATAGCTCACGCTTCCTCCAGTCCACCAGAGTACACTCACATATAGCTCACGTTTCCTCCAGTCCACCAGAGTACACTCACGTATAGCTCACGCTTCCTCCAGTCCACCAGAGTACACTCACGTATAGCTCACGCTTCCTCCAGTCCACCAGAGTACACTCCTGTATAGCTCACGTTTCCTCCAGTCCACCAGAGTACACTCACGTATAGCTCACGCTTCCTCCAGTCCACCAGAGTACACTCACGTATAGTTCACGCTACCTCCAGTCCACCAGAGTACACTCACGTATAGCTCACGCTTCCTCCAGTCCACCAGAGTACACTCCTGTATAGCTCACGTTTCCTCCAGTCCACCAGAGTACACTCACGTATAGCTCACGCTTCCTCCAGTCCACCAGAGTACACTCCTGTATAGCTCACGTTTCCTCCAGTCCACCAGAGTACACTCACGCAGCTATACGTATAGCTCACGCTTCCTCCAGTCCACCAGAGTACACTCACGTATAGCTCACGCTTCCTCCAGTCCACCAGAGTACACTCACGTATAGCTCACGCTTCTCCAGTCCACCAGAGTACACTCACGTATAGCTCACGCTTCTCCAGTCCACCAGAGTACACTCACGTATAGCTCAGGCTTCCTCCAGTCCACCAGAGTACACTCACGTATAGCTCACGCTTCTCCAGTCCACCAGAGTACACTCACGTATAGCTCACGCTTCCTCCAGTCCACCAGAGTACACTCACGTATAGCTCACGCTTCTCCAGTCCACCAGAGTACACTCACGTATAGCTCACGCTTCTCCAGTCCACCAGAGTACACTCACGTATAGCTCACGCTTCCTCCAGTCCACCAGAGTACACTCACGTATAGCTCACGCTTCCTCCAGTCCACCAGAGTACACTCACGTATAGCTCACGCTTCCTCCAGTCCACCAGAGTACACTCACGTATAGCTCACGCTTCCTCCAGTCCACCAGAGTACACTCACGTATAGCTCACGCTTCCTCCAGTCCACCAGAGTACACTCACGTATAGCTCACGCTTCCTCCAGTCCACCAGAGTACACTCACGTATAGCTCACGCTTCTCCAGTCCACCAGAGTACACTCACGTATAGCTCACGCTTCCTCCAGTCCACCAGAGTACACTCACGTATAGCTCATGCTTCTCCAGTCCACCAGAGTACACTCACGTATAGCTCACGCTTCCTCCAGTCCACCAGAGTACACTCACGTATAGCTCACGCTTCTCCAGTCCACCAGAGTACACTCACATATAGCTCACGCTTCCTCCAGTCCACCAGAGTACACTCACGTATAGCTCACGCTTCCTCCAGTCCACCAGAGTACACTCACGTATAGCTCACGCTTCTCCAGTCCACCAGAGTACACTCACGTATAGCTCACGCTTCCTCCAGTCCACCAGAGTACACTCACGTATAGCTCACGCTTCCTCCAGTCCACCAGAGTACACTCACGTATAGCTCACGCTTCCTCCAGTCCACCAGAGTACACTCACGTATAGCTCACGCTTCCTCCAGTCCACCAGAGTACACTCACGTATAGCTCACGCTTGCTCTCCAGTCCACCAGAGTACACTCACGTATAGCTCACGCTTCTCCAGTCCACCAGAGTACACTCACGTATAGCTCACGCTTTCTCCAGTCCACCAGAGTACACTCACGTATAGCTCACGCTTCTCCAGTCCACCAGAGTACACTCACGCATAGCTCACGCTTCCTCCAGTCCACCAGAGTACACTCACGTATAGCTCACGCATAGCTCACGCTTCTCCAGTCCACCAGAGTACACTCACGTATAGCTCACGCATAGCTCACGCTTCTCCAGTCCACCAGAGTACACTCACGTATAGCTCACGCTTCTCCAGTCCACCAGAGTACACTCACGTATAGCTCACGCTTCTCCAGTCCACCAGAGTACACTCACGTATAGCTCACGCTTCTCCAGTCCACCAGAGTACACTCACGTATAGCTCACGCATAGCTCACACTTCCTCCAGTCCACCAGAGTACACTCACGTATATCTCACGCTTCTCCAGTCCACCAGAGTACACTCACGTATAGCTCACGCTTCTCCAGTCCACCAGAGTACACTCACGTATAGCTCACGCTTCTCCAGTCCACCAGAGTACACTCACGTATAGCTCACGCTTCCTCCAGTCCACCAGAGTACACTCACGTATAGCTCACGCTTCCTCCAGTCCACCAGAGTACACTCACGTATAGCTCACGCTTCTCCAGTCCACCAGAGTACACTCACGTATAGCTCACGCTTCTCCAGTCCACCAGAGTACACTCACGTATAGCTCACGCTTCTCCAGTCCACCAGAGTACACTCACGTATAGCTCACGCTTCTCCAGTCCACCAGAGTACACTCACGTATAGCTCATGCTTCTCCAGTCCACCAGAGTACACTCACGTATAGCTCACGCTTCTCCAGTCCACCAGAGTACACTCACGTATAGCTCACGCTTCTCCAGTCCACCAGAGTACACTCACGTATAGCTCACGCTTCCTCCAGTCCACCAGAGTACACTCACGTATAGCTCACGCTTCCTCCAGTCCACCAGAGTACACTCACGTATAGCTCACGCTTCCTCCAGTCCACCAGAGTACACTCACGTATAGCTCACTGCTTCTCCAGTCCACCAGAGTACACTCACGTATAGCTCACGCTTCTCCAGTCCACCAGAGTACACTCACGTATAGCTCATGCTTCTCCAGTCCACCAGAGTACACTCACGTATAGCTCACGCTTCCTCCAGTCCACCAGAGTACACTCACGTATAGCTCACGCTTCCTCCAGTCCACCAGAGTACACTCACGTATAGCTCATGCTTCTCCAGTCCACCAGAGTACACTCACGTATAGCTCACGCTTCCTCCAGTCCACCAGAGTACACTCACGTATAGCTCATGCTTCTCCAGTCCACCAGAGTACACTCACGTATAGCTCACGCTTCCTCCAGTCCACCAGAGTACACTCACGTATAGCTCACGCTTCTCCAGTCCACCAGAGTACACTCACGTATAGCTCACGCTTCTCCAGTCCACCAGAGTACACTCACGTATAGCTCACGCTTCCTCCAGTCCACCAGAGTACACTCACGTATAGCTCACGCTTCCTCCAGTCCACCAGAGTACACTCACGTATAGCTCACGCTTCCTCCAGTCCACCAGAGTACACTCACGTATAGCTCACGCTTCTCCAGTCCACCAGAGTACACTCACGTATAGCTCACGCTTCTCCAGTCCACCAGAGTACACTCACGTATAGCTCATGCTTCTCCAGTCCACCAGAGTACACTCACGTATAGCTCACGTTTCCTCCAGTCCACCAGAGTACACTCACGTATAGCTCACGCTTCCTCCAGTCCAACAGAGTACACTCACGTATAGCTCACGCTTCTCCAGTCCACCAGAGTACACTCACGTATAGCTCACGCTTCCTCCAGTCCAACAGAGTACACTCACGTATAGCTCACGCTTCCTCCAGTCCACCAGAGTACACTCACGTATAGCTCACGCTTCCTCCAGTCCACCAGAGTACACTCACGTATAGCTCACGCTTCTCCAGTCCACCAGAGTACACTCACGTATAGCTCACGCTTCTCCAGTCCACCAGAGTACACTCACGTATAGCTCACGCTTCCTCCAGTCCACCAGAGTACACTCACGTATAGCTCACGCTTCTCCAGTCCACCAGAGTACACTCACGTATAGCTCACGCTTCCTCCAGTCCACCAGAGTACACTCACGTATAGCTCACGCTTCCTCCAGTCCAACAGAGTACACTCACGTATAGCTCACGCTTCTCCAGTCCACCAGAGTACACTCACGTATAGCTCACGCTTCTCCAGTCCAACAGAGTACACTCACGTATAGCTCACGCTTCCTCCAGTCCACCAGAGTACACTCACGTATAGCTCACGCTTCCTCCAGTCCAACAGAGTACACTCACGTATAGCTCACGCTTCCTCCAGTCCACCAGAGTACACTCACGTATAGCTCACGCTTCCTCCAGTCCACCAGAGTACACTCACGTATAGCTCACGCTTCCTCCAGTCCACCAGAGTACACTCACGTATAGCTCACGCTTCCTCCAGTCCACCAGAGTACACTCACATATAGCTCACGCTTCCTCCAGTCCACCAGAGTACACTCACGTATAGCTCACGCTTCCTCCAGTCCACCAGAGTACACTCACGTATAGCTCACGCTTCCTCCAGTCCACCAGAGTACACTCACGTATAGCTCACGCTTCCTCCAGTCCACCAGAGTACACTCACGTATAGCTCACGCTTCTCCAGTCCACCAGAGTACACTCACGTATAGCTCACGCTTTCTTTCAGTCCACCAGAGTACACTCACGTATAGCTCACGCTTCCTCCAGTCCAACAGAGTACACTCACGTATAGCTCACGCTTCCTCCAGTCCAACAGAGTACACTCACGTATAGCTCACGCTTCCTCCAGTCCACCAGAGTACACTCACGTATAGCTCACGCTTCTCCAGTCCACCAGAGTACACTCACGTATAGCTCACGCTTCCTCCAGTCCAACAGAGTACACTCACGTATAGCTCACGCTTCCTCCAGTCCACCAGAGTACACTCACGTATAGCTCACGCTTCCTCCAGTCCACCAGAGTACACTCACGTATAGCTCACGCTTCCTCCAGTCCAACAGAGTACACTCACGTATAGCTCACGCTTCCTCCAGTCCAACAGAGTACACTCACGTATAGCTCACGCTTCCTCCAGTCCACCAGAGTACACTCACGTATAGCTCACGCTTCCTCCAGTCCAACAGAGTACACTCACGTATAGCTCACGCTTCCTCCAGTCCACCAGAGTACACTCACGTATAGCTCACGCTTCCTCCAGTCCAACAGAGTACACTCACGTATAGCTCACGCTTCCTCCAGTCCACCAGAGTACACTCACGTATAGCTCACGCTTCCACCAGTCCACCAGAGTACACTCACGTATAGCTCACGCTTCCTCCAGTCCACCAGAGTACACTCACGTATAGCTCACGCTTCCTCCAGTCCACCAGAGTACACTCACGTATAGCTCACGCTTCCTCCAGTCCACCAGAGTACACTCACGTATAGCTCACGCTTCCTCCAGTCCACCAGAGTACACTCACATATAGCTCACGCTTCCTCCAGTCCACCAGAGTACACTCACGTATAGCTCACGCTTCCTCCAGTCCACCAGAGTACACTCACGTATAGCTCACGCTTCTCCAGTCCACCAGAGTACACTCACGTATAGCTCACGCTTTCTTCCAGTCCACCAGAGTACACTCACGTATAGCTCACGCTTCCTCCAGTCCAACAGAGTACACTCACGTATAGCTCACGCTTCCTCCAGTCCAACAGAGTACACTCACGTATAGCTCACGCTTCCTCCAGTCCACCAGAGTACACTCACGTATAGCTCACGCTTCTCCAGTCCACCAGAGTACACTCACGTATAGCTCACGCTTCCTCCAGTCCAACAGAGTACACTCACGTATAGCTCACGCTTCCTCCAGTCCACCAGAGTACACTCACGTATAGCTCACGCTTCTCCAGTCCACCAGAGTACACTCACGTATAGCTCACGCTTCCTCCAGTCCAACAGAGTACACTCACGTATAGCTCACGCTTCCTCCAGTCCACACAGAGTACACTCACGTATAGCTCACGCTTCTCCAGTCCACCAGAGTACACTCACGTATAGCTCACGCTTCCTCCAGTCCACCAGAGTACACTCACGTATAGCTCACGCTTCCTCCAGTCCAACAGAGTACACTCACGTATAGCTCACGCTTCTCCAGTCCACCAGAGTACACTCACGTATAGCTCACGCTTCCTCCAGTCCACCAGAGTACACTCACGTATAGCTCACGCTTCCTCCAGTCCACCAGAGTACACTCACGTATAGCTCACGCTTCCTCCAGTCCACCAGAGTACACTCACGTATAGCTCACGCTTCCTCCAGTCCACCAGAGTACACTCACGTATAGCTCACGCTTCTCCAGTCCACCAGAGTACACTCACGTATAGCTCACGCTTTCTTCCAGTCCACCAGAGTACACTCACGTATAGCTCACGCTTCCTCCAGTCCAACAGAGTACACTCACGTATAGCTCACGCTTCCTCCAGTCCAACAGAGTACACTCACGTATAGCTCACGCTTCCTCCAGTCCACCAGAGTACACTCACGTATAGCTCACGCTTCTCCAGTCCACCAGAGTACACTCACGTATAGCTCACGCTTCCTCCAGTCCAACAGAGTACACTCACGTATAGCTCACGCTTCCTCCAGTCCACCAGAGTACACTCACGTATAGCTCACGCTTCTCCAGTCCACCAGAGTACACTCACGTATAGCTCACGCTTCCTCCAGTCCAACAGAGTACACTCACGTATAGCTCACGCTTCCTCCAGTCCAACAGAGTACACTCACGTATAGCTCACGCTTCTCCAGTCCACCAGAGTACACTCACGTATAGCTCACGCTTCCTCCAGTCCACCAGAGTACACTCACGTATAGCTCACGCTTCCTCCAGTCCAACAGAGTACACTCACGTATAGCTCACGCTTCTCCATTCCACCAGAGTACACTCACGTATAGCTCACGCTTCCTCCAGTCCACCAGAGTACACTCACGTATAGCTCACGCTTCTCCAGTCCACCAGAGTACACTCAAGTGTAGCTCACGCTTCTCCAGTCCACCAGAGTACACTCACGTATAGCTCACGCTTCCTCCAGTCCAACAGAGTACACTCACGTATAGCTCACGCTTCCTCCAGTCCAACAGAGTACACTCACGTATAGCTCACGCTTCTCCAGTCCACCAGAGTACACTCACGTATAGCTCACGCTTCTCCAGTCCACCAGAGTACACTCACGTATAGCTCACGCTTCCTCCAGTCCAACAGAGTACACTCACGTATAGCTCACACTTCCTCCAGTCCACCAGAGTACACTCACGTATAGCTCACGCTTCTCCAGTCCACCAGAGTACACTCACGCATAGCTCACGCTTCCTCCAGTCCAACAGAGTACACTCACGTATAGCTCACGCTTCCTCCAGTCCACCAGAGTACACTCACGTATAGCTCACGCTTCCTCCAGTCCACCAGAGTACACTCACGTATAGCTCACGCTTCCTCCAGTCCACCAGAGTACACTCACGTATAGCTCACGCTTCCTCCAGTCCACCAGAGTACACTCACGTATAGCTCACGCTTCCTCCAGTCCAACAGAGTACACTCACGTATAGCTCACGCTTCTCCAGTCCACCAGAGTACACTCACGTATAGCTCACGCTTCTCCAGTCCACCAGAGTACACTCACGTATAGCTCTTGCTTCCTCCAGTCCACCAGAGTACACTCACGTATAGCTCACGCTTCCTCCAGTCCAACAGAGTACACTCACGTATAGCTCACGCTTCCTCCAGTCCAACAGAGTACACTCACGTATAGCTCACGCTTCTCCAGTCCACCAGAGTACACTCACGTATAGCTCTTGCTTCCTCCAGTCCACCAGAGTACACTCACGTATAGCTCACGCTTCCTCCAGTCCAACAGAGTACACTCACGTATAGCTCACGCTTCCTCCAGTCCAACAGAGTACACTCACGTATAGCTCACGCTTCCTCCAGTCCACCAGAGTACACTCACGTATAGCTCACGCTTCTCCAGTCCACCAGAGTACACTCACGTATAGCTCTTGCTTCCTCCAGTCCACCAGAGTACACTCACGTATAGCTCTTGCTTCCTCCAGTCCACCAGAGTACACTCACGTATAGCTCTTGCTTCCTCCAGTCCACCAGAGTACACTCACGCATAGCTCACGCTTCCTCCAGTCCAACAGAGTACACTCACGTATAGCTCACGCTTCTCCAGTCCACCAGAGTACACTCACGTATAGCTCACGCTTCTCCAGTCCACCAGAGTACACTCACGTATAGCTCTTGCTTCCTCCAGTCCACCAGAGTACACTCACGTATAGCTCACGCTTCCTCCAGTCCAACAGAGTACACTCACGTATAGCTCACGCTTCCTCCAGTCCACCAGAGTACACTCACGTATAGCTCACGCTTCTCCAGTCCACCAGAGTACACTCACGTATAGCTCACGCTTCTCCAGTCCACCAGAGTACACTCACGTATAGCTCACGCTTCTCCAATCCACCAGAGTACACTCACGTATAGCTCACGCTTCTCCAGTCCACCAGAGTACACTCACGTATAGCTCACGCTTCTCCAGTCCACCAGAGTACACTCATGTATAGCTCACGCTTCTCCAATCCACCAGAGTACACTCACGTATAGCTCACGCTTCTCCAGTCCACCAGAGTACACTCATGTATAGCTCACGCTTCTCCAGTCCACCAGAGTACACTCACGTATAGCTCACGCTTCTCCAGTCCACCAGAGTACACTCATGTATAGCTCACGCTTCTCCAATCCACCAGAGTACACTCACGTATAGCTCACGCTTCTCCAGTCCACCAGAGTACACTCATGTATAGCTCACGCTTCTCCAGTCCACCAGAGTACACTCACGTATAGCTCACGCTTCTCCAGTCCACCAGAGTACACTCACGTATAGCTCACGCTTCTCCAGTCCACCAGAGTACACTCACGTATAGCTCACGCTTCTCCAGTCCACCAGAGTACACTCACGTATAGCTCACGCTTCTCCAGTCCAACAGAGTACACTCACGTATAGCTCACGCTTCCTCCAGTCCACCAGAGTACACTCACGTATAGCTCACGCTTCTCCAGTCCACCAGAGTACACTCACGTATAGCTCACGCTTCCTCCAGTCCACCAGAGTACACTCACGTATAGCTCACTGCTTCCTCCAGTCCACCAGAGTACACTCACGTATAGCTCACGCTTCCTCCAGTCCACCAGAGTACACTCATGTATAGCTCACGCTTCTCCAGTCCACCAGAGTACACTCACGTATAGCTCACGCTTCTCCAGTCCACCAGAGTACACTCATGTATAGCTCACGCTTTCTCCAGTCCACCAGAGTACACTCACGTATAGCTCACGCTTCTCCAGTCCACCAGAGTACACTCACGTATAGCTCACGCTTCTCCAGTCCACCAGAGTACACTCACGTATAGCTCACGCTTCTCCAGTCCACCAGAGTACACTCACGTATAGCTCACGCTTCTCCAGTCCAACAGAGTACACTCACGTATAGCTCACGCTTCCTCCAGTCCACCAGAGTACACTCACGTATAGCTCACGCTTCTCCAGTCCACCAGAGTACACTCACGTATAGCTCTTGCTTCCTCCAGTCCACCAGAGTACACTCACGTATAGCTCACGCTTCTCCAGTCCAACAGAGTACACTCACGTATAGCTCACGCTTCTCCAGTCCACCAGAGTACACTCACGTATAGCTCTTGCTTCCTCCAGTCCACCAGAGTACACTCACGTATAGCTCACGCTTCTCCAGTCCACCAGAGTACACTCACGTATAGCTCACGCTTCCTCCAGTCCACCAGAGTACACTCACGTATAGCTCACGCTTCCTCCAGTCCACCAGAGTACACTCACGTATAGCTCACGCTTCCTCCAGTCCAACAGAGTACACTCACGTATAGCTCACGCTTCCTCCAGTCCAACAGAGTACACTCACGTATAGCTCACGCTTCCTCCAGTCCAACAGAGTACACTCACGTATAGCTCACGTTTCCTCCAGTCCACCAGAGTACACTCACGTATAGCTCACGCTTCCTCCAGTCCAACAGAGTACACTCACGTATAGCTCACGCTTCCTCCAGTCCAACAGAGTACACTCACGTATAGCTCACGTTTCCTCCAGTCCACCAGAGTACACTCACGTATAGCTCTTGCTTCCTCCAGTCCACCAGAGTACACTCACGTATAGCTCACGCTTCCTCCAGTCCAACAGAGTACACTCACGTATAGCTCACGCTTCCTCCAGTCCACCAGAGTACACTCACGTATAGCTCACGTTTCCTCCAGTCCACCAGAGTACACTCACGTATAGCTCACGCTTCTCCAGTCCACCAGAGTACACTCACGTATAGCTCACGCTTCTCCAGTCCACCAGAGTACACTCACGTATAGCTCACGCTTCTCCAGTCCAACAGAGTACACTCACGTATAGCTCTTGCTTCCTCCAGTCCACCAGAGTACACTCACGTATAGCTCACGCTTCTCCAGTCCACCAGAGTACACTCACGTATAGCTCACGCTTCTCCAGTCCACCAGAGTACACTCACGTATAGCTCACGCTTCTCCAGTCCACCAGAGTACACTCACGTATAGCTCACGCTTCCTCCAGTCCACCAGAGTACACTCACGTATAGCTCACGCTTCCTCCAGTCCACCAGAGTACACTCACGTATAGCTCACTCTTCTCCAGTCCACCAGAGTACACTCACGTATAGCTCACTGCTTCCTCCAGTCCACTAGAGTACACTCACGTATAGCTCACTCTTCTCCAGTCCACCAGAGTACACTCACGTATAGCTCACTCTTCTCCAGTCCACCAGAGTACACTCACGTATAGCTCACTCTTCTCCAGTCCACCAGAGTACACTCACGTATAGCTCACGCTTCCTCCAGTCCACCACCCCAAGTAAAAGTACAAGTACTTATAGAAATATTTACTCAAAGTAAAAGTAATAATCTTGTTAAAAGTTACTGGAGTAAGAGTAAAAAAGTATCCAATGAAAAAACTACTCAAGTAGTTAGTTACTAGTTACTTTGGATCACATAGGCCTATATATATATAACATGATTTTATTTGGATATTTTTTCATTTAAATTACTATTATTAGTCATTTACATTAGATAAAGTGACTCTATTGACATTGACACAGATTAGAAAGAGTTAAAACTCTTCACATGTGCTCGCAGTCATATCATGCCCAACACAAACAACTATCAAATACACAAATCTTCTTCTGTCTGTTCTCCAAAATGTATTTAAATGTAGGTTATATTTATGAAAGCATCTTTAAACTGGTTAACTTAGGCTAATAAGGCAGGCAAATGCATTCGTTTTCAAGTCGAGTGTACACACATTCATAAACTGGACGATGATAGCTTATTTAATGTAAAAAGTAATGTATATGTCCAGAAAAATGTAATGTAGTTCTATATGGCGTAACAATCTGTTTGTTTGTAAAATGAGCCTATTTCCAAAATTAGTGGAGTATCCCTTTAAATCTTCCAGTTACGACTCTGAGACGATTCAGTGGGTGCAGGAAACTGAACAGATCACTCAAACTGATTCGCAAACCGATTTAGACAGATATGCCCAGCTTGTTTGATGAAGTCTTTGAACAGAAAAAACAGAGTGCGCGCGCTTAGAATAAACTACGCTTTTAACAATAAAAAAATTTTTGCAATAAAATTAAGTAACGAGAGGAACGTCGCCCAACGTAATGAAGTAAAAGTACAGTTTTTTCATTAGAAATGTACTCGAGTTAAAGTAAAAGTACACACAATTAAATCTACTCTTAAAGGTAATCTCAGTAACTTTTTTACCTTAACTAAAAAGCTTCAGAGTCAAGGGTATGCTTATATTGCTTATTTCGGGTTGAATGGGGGCGTCTCGACCCCCCCTGGTGCCTGTGAGCGGAAAAATCTCACTTGCAGTTTCAGTCCGCGAGCCGGCGGCCTCAGCATCAGGAAGTATCGCGTGATTTCAGCTCTCGCGATGTAACATATTCCTTTGCGGCAAGTTCGGCAACACTGCACATATCCAGGAACAAGGTTGAGAAGGATGGAGTTTGTCACACTTTCGTCATGGCGGAGCCGGCATATAAGATATAGAAAGCTGGGAAAGCATTGTCGGAGGAACAGAGAAAGAGGAAAAAGCAGACTGACCGAGCGAGGAGTCAGACGCGAGCATAGCCGTAATGTGCGTGTGATATGTCCCCATTGAAACATCTCGCAGCACGGATATACCAATACAAACAAATAAAACATCTCCAGGTAACTCTAGTAGATTCATTTATTTCGTTTGTTAAATAAGAGGCGATCTGAAATGTGTTGTTTTTCAAATCAAGTGACCAAAGTGCTCGTTGCCGCAGCGATCCGTTTCATTAGTGTTCTGTTGTGATTTTCAAACGGACGCGCACTCATTGCTCAATCCGTTGCGGGAACTGAAAGACTCATTGCGGTGAAATCACAAAACCCACTGCACAAAAAACATGTCCCTACTTGAAATACAGCCACTAATAAACAACCAGTGTTGATGAGGAAAATAAACTATACTATTAGTAAGGATTAGAACCCAGAACCTGTGACACACATGGCAAACGATCTTCCTCTGGACCATTAAAGTTCATGGAGATATGTATTTAATCACGTGAAACAACATATATTATAGATCTCATTAAACGACAAATTAAACACAATGTACCATTGTATACTATGTAACACGTCATGCCCTCCTTGAGTGGTATTTACGACAGTAACGTTAAAAACAAGTACTCCACAGTTACTCTAGGGGTCGCTTTTTGACAAAAACAGATTTCTTGCCTGGTGTCCCTTTAAAAGTAAAAATTTTCCAAAAAAATACTCAAGGAAATGTAACGAAGTAAATGTACTTCGTTACTACCCACCTCTGCTCACGTATAGCTTACGCTTCCTCCAGTCCACCAGAGGACGCTCACGTATAGAGTCCGCAGATTTTAGACTCGTTAGATGGTCATTCTGATCATGTTCAAAACTGACACATTTCTGCCGTAGCTCTCCTCTCTCAGACTGAAATTTACATTGATATATTACATCCATTACGTTTCTGATGTCACTTCTAATTGTATTATAATAACACAAAAATGTTTATTTACAGACAAAAAAGTTACATTAGATGAAGTATTTTCAACAGTCAAACAGTCACAGTATTAGTATACTATACTACATTACGATACTTATACTGTAGTATAAGTTTCAGCTGAAATCAAGCTAGTGATGCATGATGTCCATTTTAGTTTAATCAGAATTTCCTCTCAATATAAAATCTATATTTGGAACATTTAACAATGATATGACTCCTTACATGTTACTTGATGCTACAACATTTTCTTTGCCAGAGTCTCCGTTGATAGAAGAAATGGATTGATATTCCAGAGCAACTTGGCATTTCTGACTGTCGGCCATCTTTGTATGGAGAAAGAAGTGTCCCACATGCAATGGTTCGCCACATGGTGGCAGTGTATAACAGGAGACACTAGTGCCCACTGTAGAGGCTGATGTGCAACTGAACACCTATGCAGGCTGTATCTAAGAAAATGCTTTTTGAATAGCTGTCCACTGCTGGAGGACTTCACCGTCTCGTGAGGAGAAAAGCCTCGACAACACGGTCCACACCTTACTCTTCCTCCTCGTCCTCATCCTCATCTCACCTCTCAGACCGTTTCCACACATTGTTCACATCGTCATCGAGTGCACGTGTGTCGCCTGGGCTCTCTGAACTGGCTCATGTTTCATACGGTTTGTTTGGTCACATCATAAGAAATAAGTGTGAACACTTTTGAGTCGTGTGTGTGTAAGCGATGACAGCTGTGTTTTAGTTGTGTTTAACTGTTGCCTGCCTGTGTTTAGTGTTAGTGTGACACAATCATATGTGTTTTAGAGAGTGAGAATGTGCATGAGATTTGCAAACACTGCTTATATTAGCTTTGGTATTATTTTCACAAGTATGGTGTACAGCTGATCCCATGCTTTACAGTAATACACAGATCAGTCCACATAATCATCGTTTCAGACACAAGGCTATTGTAATATGTAAGGAGAACATTTAGTTTAACCACTGAAACACTACAGAATGATTTTCTTTCAGTACTTTAACAATCAATTCATTCCACAGCAATGCAGATACATGTCTCAATTCACCCTTGTGGCTAAAATGATTACAGTAATACAGGCTACAGTTAGCGCATTAGAAAATACACTTACAATACACAGTGGTTGTAACTATTGGTTACAAGAAAAATCACTTATAATGTAAAAATAATTCATTACATTTGATTATCTGTATCAGTAATATCTGTATGCATACAAAGTAGAAACGATGGAATTTGTATCTACAGAAATATATAGGTGTTCCTAAAGATTCATTGGATAACCATTAAGATCAGGTGGATTCAAACTGATAGACAATTGTATTAAACTGATTAATAAGAGATGCAAATCAAACTGTGAATGAATCATTTATATCGATGAACCGTTATTTAGTGATGTGAAAAGGATACTTAGTGATTTTGAGTTTTGTGCTAACACAATTGAACATGATGAAATGTTTTTTTTTAAAGTGCACTTTTGATGATCTGTTGCAATATTAGCACTGAGTTCTGAAAATGTACACCTTGTGAAAATAATACCAACGTGAATAAAAAAAACAGAAAACAGCTGATTTACATTCTAATAATATTTCACTATTACTGTGCTTTTGATCAAATAAATGCTGCCTTTTCCTTGTAATATTTTAATATTTTGGTTATAGTCATAATAAGCAGAACACTGATTAATATCATTAAATAAATTCAATATTACTGATAGTATATGTGTAATCCTGTAATATAAATGTGTTCTGTTCTTTTTAGTGAGATATTACATATGTTGGAGAAAGAAGGAAAACATAAAATAAAATAAAACAAATTAAATGAAATTAAATAAATTATTTTGCCTTCCATCTAATATCAAAATACAATTGTTCTTTAAATCACAAATAGTAATAGTTTCTAGAGCAACAACATCTATATATATATATATATATATAAAAAATTCAGAATAAAAATTAAATTATAAATATTAAAATACTAAATCAAAATGCAAATAGATATTAGCAACTGAAGCTGCATGCATATGATTTTCGATTGTGCTGTCGTTTTTACTAAATCTACATATAGTTCCCCCTTCTGTCTGTCACATTAGTAATTTTGAGCATTGCCTTGTCTATACAGTTCATCGTAATATTAATAATACAAAAATCATGGTTAATTTGAGAACCCTGATGATTCTGCAGTGTAAAACCTTTAGCCTGAAGCAAAGCGTGTTTATTGGCTGTTAGACTGGAGTGTGTGTGTGTAAAGTGAGCAGTGTGTATAGTGCACATCACACACTCCTCAGGCACACGGGGATGATGTGTGTGATTCCTGAGGCGTCCTCTTGGTGGCGCTGTCTGTCTGCGCATCAGCTGCCTCATTACAGCCCAGATCCTGGATCACACACACACACACACACACAGAGCTGTGTCCAATCTCCCTCACACCTCACATGACAATTACCTACACACACATCTGAAATGTATTTTCCATTATTAATGCTTTATGTATATCTGCAGATATGTGAACTCTCCGACACTGAGTGTGAGTAGACTGGCGGCGCAGTCGCAGGTAATGCCGCCGTCTCTCTGCGGCGCGTGCCCTTTCCCGTACCTGTCCTGCCGGAGCAGGTGGACGAGGCGCTTTGTTTTCACGCCCGACACGTCATTAATCATCCCTGAAGCCGCTCTTGAGCCTGTAATGATACGCGCCGGCTGCCGCGCGGGACCCGCCGCACAATTGCCTTTCTTTGCACGGCTGCCAAATTGGAGGTGAACGTCCGTAGCCAGACAGCGCTCCCTCGTCCCCCGACTGTCTCATCATTTAGCTATTTATCCATCTCTCCTGCTTTCCCAGGAGGCCGCGGATTGTGCGGTCTTTGGGGGGGGGGGGGGGGGGTCGCGAGATCAGATTTGTTGCTCAGGGTTTTCGCCTTTGATTGTGTGCCTATAAGTTTGGGATTAAAGACAAATTTCCCACAGGGCGAGGCGGCTTTGCTGCTGCCGTTTAACTGTTTAACCTGGCTTACTCTGGAGGAGGGGCGAGCCGGTCAACAGGCCCTCGAGACCCGGACGGGCTGAACCGGAGCCAGGCGGCGTCGATAAGAGCGGGTCGCGTGGGCAATCGGATCAACACCCCGGGAATGTGTCCAAACACAGCCAATCCCTCGAGAGCAGCTCGATACAGTCGTGTCTCCACATCGCGCCGTAACACCATTAAAAAACTGGTAACACTTTATTTTACAGTGTCCTTGTTGGATATGTTATATGTACTTACCATAGTAATAACAGTAAATTATACATAATTACATGCAACTAACCCTTTAACAGTAGGGGAGCGCGGGGCACAACGTAACGCGGGGCTAGTTGTAACACACTTGTTTTAAATACTTCCACACATGCTGGCATGACGAAACTTGGTATATTTACTAGTTGCCATTTCAACACTTTATAGAGCAAAAAAAATCTTTGTAAGATATCACTGAACATTTATTTAACCATAGCAAAATTACATTTCTTAATTAAGTTAATTTTTCATCTCTATTTTTTGTGTTTATTAAAAATTAGACAACTCTGATATTATTTTAATCTCCAATCTGTTGTTAAACAGTTGATATAGTTCTTTAATGCTTTGCTAACTAGCAGAAGACACTAGCAGGGTTTAAACCCCAGTTGTGCAGTTGGGGCATGTTGTAACACTGTGTTACAATGTGCCCCTATTAGAAATATGCTATTATATTCTATACTTTTATGAATTCTATTGGGAAAACATGAGAAACATGTAAATAAAGACTGAGAGTCAATGTTCAGAAATTATTAAGTATTATTGTGTTTTGAACTATGCTGTATAGCTGTGTTTTCTGATGTGTTTTTTGTCAAATTCAAAATGTGTTTATTTTTAATTATTAAAAAATGCCATTATTTTATATGAAAAAGTTAATAATTGTATTTTAATAAGAAAATATTTTGGTTTGACTTGTATATTTTTTTTATTAGATCAGATAGCATTTTAAGCTGTTATATTGTGATGTTACAATGTGCCCCTCACATGTTACAATGTACCCCACCTATGGGGCATGTTGTCACATTTCACTTCCATTCTTTCAGGGTAAATCGAGAAAAAGTATGCACTTTATCAATAAAACAAAACCACATAAGTGTACTTGACATGTGGGAAATTAATGTGGGGAAAAGAAAAAACTCTAAACCCTAAGTAGATTTACACAAATTGACAAAGTCAAAAAGTGTTACTTTGTGCCCCGCTCTCCCCTAAAGACATGTTGTTAAATAATATTAGTCAGCACTATAAATAATTACACTATAACAAAGACACCTTAAAATAGTGTAACCTACTTTATTTTAGTGTCCTTGTTACATGCACTTACCATGGTAATAACAGTAAATTATGCATAATTACATGCCTGACCTCATAGTAAGAACATCTAGTTGCTGAATATTATGCAATACTAAAATATATAATTACACTGTAACAAAGACACCTTAAAATAAAGTGTCACCCAAAGCTGGTAGCAGTTTATTTACAGTCCTGTTCCCCATGTACAAACCGTGCATTTTCTTATTACAGAACACTGGGTCAAATATGGACAACCCCAGCCATTGGGTTACATTTTTTTAAATGACATTTTTAACCCAACGTTATTGGGTTATATTTGACCCAAAGTTGGGTTAAAACAACCAGGTACCAACCCTGACCCTACCCCTAAACCCGGCCTACATTACCCAGTGCTTTCTCAGGTAAGTTCACTGTAAATGCATGAACTGTAAAATAGTTCATTGGTCAGCGATGTTCTCCAGTACACACATGCAAAACTACACAACAATACTAGCAGTGTGTGGACAGCGAGTCGTCATTAACCCAGCGCGGAGAAACCTGTCCTGAGATCAGCGGGAGCGTCTCTGTTCTGTCAAGCTCAGTCCGACGCATTACACAGATCTGAGGGAGCCACAAACACACGCCTCAGGTGTGTGACGGAGAAGCCAGAGCTTTGATCCAGATCCAGGTACGGATACGGCCGACCAGCACCACCAATGTTGGCACACACACACACACACACACACACACACGTCATTATGATGCAAGCCACAGACAAACATCTCGTCCCACTTTATAGTAAGTGGCTTTCAGTGCTATGGACTTACATCGAAAAATAAGTACAATTATTGTGTTGATGTTGTTTTGTAAAGCGCTTGTGCTGCTGTTGATGTGATACGCCGAGCTGTAATCTATCATTTCAAAATATAAGTACAATGTAAAAACATGTATGTACACAATAAGTCCAGTGTATAAAATGATTGATTTCAATGTAAGTAAATAGTGCTTAATATAAAATGTGAGCACATCTTCTGCTATAACACATCAGCGGACTGTACAGAGAGCGAGGACGGGCGATCTCCGGGGACTCCTGCCGAATATACAGTATTGATCTTTAATTAAAGCCTCTCTTAACTGCAGCAAGTTAATTCATGAACTAGTGATAATATTTGTGCTCTGCATGAGGAGGTGCATAAAAAGTTATCTATTGTCTGAGCAGTTCATCAGCGCAGCACTCCACACACACACACACACACACACACCACGCCTGGGACTCGCGAGCAATAACTCAACATTATGGGTCAATTTAAAACGGGCCCTCAGATGTCCTTATCCGCCGTCGCTGGATTACCGGTCCGTCCGCATGCGCAGGTGTAATCCACACACACTCTGGAGAGCGATACACACACACTCCTCTGGGGAAGGGCAAAGGGTGTCCAGATACTGTGATTTCACCCTTTCTAGTCTTATTGATTTCTTCAGCGGATGCAGCTATTAACATTGAGCGTGTTCCAGAGGAGCTTGCGGCAGGTATCCGGCTCTCCGGGAGTGTGTGAGCGCTGTGTTTTTATAATTAAGGTCAGCTGGGATGCATTAAAGCATTTGAGGTGTTAAAATTGGCCCTCCTCAGAGAGCGAGCTGATGTTCGGACTGGCTGATGAGAATCTCACCAAACACACACTCTCGGAGACACACACAGTGAAATGCTGCGTGCTATTCTGAACAGTGCAACCCACTCAACCAATAGAAGAGCAAGCACACCTGTCAGGTGACACACAGCAGCCAATGAGAGGAGAGACGCAAAATTACTTCCTGCAAAGAACGAGAAAGAGTTTGTGTGATGATCAAACTTTATCAGTGATTTGAAAAGCTCAAGTGCCAATCTCACAGCAAGCAATTTTGTGTGTAATGTCTAGCCTAAAACAAGGCAAAGTTTGGGCTGTCAGTGAACAATTAATAGACATCGCCTTCATTTATACAGCTTTACAGAGTTATAATAGGAGATTACAGGAACAGAGACAATACAGCATCTCTAGAATAAAGTTAAAGTCCGGCTAAATTAGCTTTGATTGATTCGCTTCCGAAGTAAAGATCATTAGTTATTAACTTAGCGGCTGCTAACACAGAAAACTTTTAATGGGTTCCGGTCGTTAGACGTCTAAACCATCGCCCAAGATTAGACGAGTCATCAATTAGACAACGCCAGTGAAATTAAACCCCTTGTAATCACTGTTGACTTTGCTTACATGATGGAATATCAAACATCTCGCAAGTTATTTTGGCAAAAACGACGTGTAACCAAATCGGAGGTTATTTTGTCTATAAGTGCGTCACTCACAGCCGGACTATGTCGGGTCTACAGTTCACCGTGACGGAGGAATGCATGCTGGGTCTATAGCCTCAAAATGGCTTTTAATGAAAATCCCCAGCGTGAACATTATATTAATGGCATCTAGCAGTGAGGATTCAGTAGCATGAAAAATACTTCTTAAGCATTTATTAATCTTAGATGAATTATTTTCAACATTTACTAATACGTTATTAAAATCAAAGGTTGTTTTTGTTAGTCAATGCACTGTGAACTATCATGAACACACAATGAACAGCAGTATAACATGAACAAAGATGAATAAATACAGTAACAAATGCATTGCTGATTGTTAGTTCACTCAAATACTCAAATAGTGAAATCAGTGTCTCGCAGTGAAGACGTCAGTCAGATATATGGTAACGGCGTGTTTTTAACACCAGTATTTATTTGACCATTATGTTAAATTGTCCTCATAAAGCTTGCCTTGGCAGCTCCATGTTTCTGCTCTCCGTCTAAGGTGGTAAAGTGGACCGGTGGGAGACCGTCCAACATGGCCGCTTTACTGAACAAACAAGCGAGTCACCGGCGCGTCACTCGAGGAGATCCGCTCTTTCTGTGAACCGGCATCTAGTCTGAGCATGATGAACACAGCAATCGCTGAAAAAAAAAATGATACGAGATTATTTATATTTCCCCCTCGGTGCTGAAGCCTGATGACCGGACTGAAAATCGAAGTGTTCATTTTAATGCCCGCTTACTGTAAGCTTCTTGTTGAAATTGTTCTCGGGGAAATGGAAAGATTGAAAGTCATTATGCATGATGTTAAACCCAGCCTATGAAATAATTCAGGAGCTATCACATAAAGTATCTCGCGCTCTCAGAGGAGGCTTTAAGAGGCGATAAGGCTGGGATACTAACCGCTAGCTTGAGTCCACGCAAACCAAATTAATCCAGGGCCTGGAGGGGGGCGATCTGTTAAGACCACCTTTATTCAGTGGCCCTCAGACCCAGAACTAAATGACAGCCGGAAAATCACAGCAGCAGGGTCGTGCACGGTGCATTACGGGCTCCACCGCAGCGCCGTACAGTACGCTAGCCTGAATGCCTGCGCACAAAGAGCCGCTTCCCAGCGCGCCGCTGAACGCCCCGCTGACCGGAGCCGGCACACACAATGCAGCGAGTGAAGGAATGCCAGAACCGCATCAATGCCACGGCAAACCGCTTGCCTTTCCGATGCCGTGTGCTTCTGTACAATTACATTAGCCTCTCTGTGACGAAAACATGTGTGTATAATTAGCCCTTCTCAAATGCATCGAGGCCTTATTAGATGCTAAATCACACAATGTCCGTTTTCCATTTTTAAAACCTCGAGCCCTTCTGGAGAGCGCGCCACTTCTGCAAACTTGCCCGAGCATTTCTAACAGTAATTTACACCTATACAATTACAGTGCTCTGGAGAAGATATAGTGTCAGTCCCTTCCTATTTAACGGCGCGACCCGTTGCCCTGCGAGGCTCGAGCAGAACGAGTCTGTCCCTGATTAATGGAGGATCTGCAAACCCTGCCAGGAGAGGTGGGCTACTCTCAGCCTTTTTATGGAAATTAACCGCAAAACACAGCCAATTAGAAGTGTGTTATTTAGAGCGACTTTCCCCCTCTTTTCATTTGACTGTATAATGACATGGCGTGATATCCAAATCCTCGGTGGCAAATTAATGTGATGTTCGGTCTTTGCCAACTCTGAGAGGAAAGCTGGGGAAAGTCTGAGCCGGCCGGACCGGACTCACGCGAGGTGCTAATGAAGGCGAAGCCTCAAACACACTGACACCAATAATACTCCCTCTCGCCCACAAAACAGTTTCATCCAAAGGCGTATTAAAGCGCGCGATTATATCGGGCGGAGTGACATTACAATTCGAAGCGCTTGCGTCTGAACATTTCCAGTTAAAAATACCCTTTCCCTTTTTATGCAAATTAAAATGGCATGATTTGTTGAAAATCTCTTTCCCGTTGATTTTAGCTATATAAAAAAAGGCCTTTTTCTGGTTCCGTGGCGTGTCGAGGAACTCGCGGGAAGGACCCTGAATGTGCCAGAACACACTGTGGAAGTTTCAAAGGCCAGAGTCTCTAGGAAATCTACTTTTTCTTTGGAAAAATGTCACAGGAGAGATGGGAGATTGGCACCACAAAGGGCCCAAAATAGCACGGGCTGCTACGCATTGTCAGACAAGATTTAGACTGAGGCGCTGACTTTTGTTCTGTGAAGTCTCGGGCCCTGAAAAGAAGATTGGAGGTGTAGAAATTGCAAATTATTTTTTTCCTCCTGGATGTGCATTGCTCCCGGTCAAAAGCGGACGAGTGTCCCTGCACCGAGGAGTTCCCCACATCCACCTGAAGACCCGTGTTCCCAGAGTCCCGTGTGTTATCACTGCTGCCCTACACCACAAAAGCCTCGGATGCTTAATGCAGCTTCACCCCCGGGACACGTAATAGGATTAGAAATCATTTCTACAAATTTACAAAAACAAATCACATGGCAGGGCTTAGAAATTGGGAATCATTTCTCCATAGCTGGTAGATCAAAGGCAGGCAGCGGAGTGACCCGGCTCAGGCGTTTTTAATGAAGGGGTTAATCTTCTCAAAGGTGACCATTCAGGAGCAGCAGTGTGACCAAATGAAGAATTCAGCTCGGGATAATCGGCACACAAACCCTGAGAGGAGCGGCGAGGCGGATGGACACGCAGAGCTGGATGCGGTCTCGGCCTCGCACCTGCACTTGAACGGACGGACCTTCGGGAGAACCGGACGCTTCTCCAAACTCAGATGATGACGTCTCCAGGGTGAACGTTTGCGGCGGCGTGTTTGAGTAATGGGGTGAACGCCCCTTTAAAAGTGTGGTGGGAGAACCAGGAAGATGGCTTAATACGACGCAGCCTCAGCCCGGACGGACCTATAATAATCCTGAGTGCCAGAAAATGGGCCTCCCAGTAATTAAGAATAAATGAAATTGCTTATCAATTAGTAAGCGACTGCATACACCATTTGGCTGTGTTCTCAGGGATTAATCAGGGAACCATTGACATTACATTGTTCCATAATTATCATTCATACGTTTTATGGTAATTGGCGAATTTTTCATGGAGGAATTACAATGTCTCGGAAACACCAGGCAATATTAACGCTCTCAAATATAAACATTAATTAATTTCAGAGCAAAGGAGGAAGACGAAAAGCGTTGACTCTCAAACAATGACTGTAAACAACATTAATGAACTGAAGCCGTGATGAGAGAATATCCATCACGCCGATAATTGATAACAAAAAGACAGTGTGGAAAAGCACATGCATAAAAAGCACATGCTGGTCTCAGAGGGGAGGTGAAAAGTCTCAATCAAGCTGCAAGGGTTTGCTCAGCTTGAATATGAAAACTGATTATATAAATCAGTGTTTGCAGAGTTTGAGGAACTGAAACGTTCTGGTAATCCTGAAGACATTGATTAGCTGGTTCAGAAGTGTTTCAGCAGGGCTGGAGTTGAGAAACCCTGACATAAAACAAGGGTCTGGGAGGAGCTTGTTCGCCTGAATCCTGTCAATCAAACAGAAGCCCACTCACGGCCATGAGGATCCTCCCTGAATCCCAAACTCTGTCTGATCTGTCTGACCGTCACACGTACAATCTTTTGTTCATAGAAGAGCCATTCCTGGTTCCCCAAAGAACCTTTAAGTGATCTCAACCCTCGGGTGCTCTTCGTGTGTCGGTCAAAAATGACAGACTTTTTTTTTCTTCAATGAAATAAATGTAATATATTTTAGATAATTAATAATTTTTATTTAATATTTGTATTTATATGTTACTAAATAGTATTTACGCTGCATATATAATCCATTTATTCACTCTAGTTTGACCTTTTTTTAAAATACGACACTTGGCAGATTATTGCTCAAGTGAAAAAAGTTTTAAAAAGTGAACTTAAAGTTACTGAATTTCATGTTTATTGCTATAAAATATGTGCAAAAATACTATTTTAAATTTTTATATGAAATACATATTTTTAAAAACATGTTTACTCCAAAAGTAGATGATCGTTCAGAGAGAGTGTGTTCGGCTGCAGTATCCGAACGCTTCCACTAGAGGAAACTCTCATTCATTTCCAATGCGCTCATCTTCGATCACCGAGGAGCACAAGTGTGAATATTATTTTCAGAACCATTTAACCTGTTCATCATATCCATGATTTTTTTGTGTGTGTTTACATAGAAAGTGCCAAAACCTTTAGCAAGTTTCATACCATTCCGATCAAATAAAAAAATTAAGAAGAATTGTAACATTTTTCGGCAAGACCGAAGAGCATGATTTTATATATTTTCCACTATAAAGAACCTGAAAAAGTTCAATGGATATTAAGTTTCTTCATGAAACCACAGATGCCAATTAAAAACCTTTATTTTTTATAATGTGTGCACAAAGATTTACTTCTTTACGTTACGTGTCCGTAAGAAGGCACATGATACGGCGCTTTCTCTCGTGCTGAGCGTGGGATTCTCCGAGGTGACCTCAACCTCAAGTCAAAGTCAAGCTCAATCCTCACACTTGGGCATTAATCCGCAGGTCACCGGGAGGTTCCTCACAACAGACCCAAGTCACAGAGAGGATTGGCACGAGGTTTAATGAGGTAATTAGTCAAAGGCCATGTTGACCCTGAGAGGGTAATACCTGTGAACTCTCAGCCCTGGTTCCTCACACGTCTCGAGGGACAGCGCGCCGCAAAGGTCGCCAGGATCCTGGGTGAGGACAACACACACTGGGTCCAGCGCTTCACTGGTCATTAGGAGCTTCAGAGGTTTGACAAGCGAGAGCCTCATCACGTTTACCTAAAACAGGCCAGCTTTGTGACCGGATACATCAGGAAACAAGGGCTCTCCAGTCGTGAGGACTCAACTACCTCGTTCAGTGCAATTAAGCAGCTCCGAACACAATAGAAATTGTGAAAAGTTGCAACTGAATGTCGCTGTCGTTAAAGAGTAAAAAAACAGACAGAATTAACCCTCACAGCTTCCTTGCATTGATCCTGGGCTTTTATGGTGTCCCTGGAGCGTGGCAGACAATTACAGATATTATTACATCTACATTGATTTCTTTAAGAGAGCCCGGCGTCTCAAAGCAATTTGAAAAAATTACAGTTCGGAAGTGGGGCAATTAAAATGCCCCGGAGCCCAATGGGGAACGATCACCCTCACAACTGACAGAATGTCACTGTGTTCTCACCTGACGGCATTCACATACACACACATGCGCACACACACACACACACACATTCACAAGGACACACACACACAAAGATGCATACATACACACTCACACGGACGCATACACACACACTCGCATGCATGCACACACGCACATGCACACACACACACATTTGAATGCATCTATCGTTTACAGACTTTGAGCTATGATGTGTTTTTTTGTAATAACCATCTCTGAAGATGAGTTGTGTGAAGATCAGCCTAAGAAATCACTATTTTCAAACCAGTGCATTATCTGAAAGAAATAATAATACTCTTAGATGAGAAAAGATTCATTTTTACAAGTTTCTTTACAAAGACTTTGCATCAATAATTCTCTTTAAAAGTACAATTAACTTAATTATTAAATTTTTCTAGGTAGTTGTGACTTTCCATTTTTCACTTTGTATCTGTACACTTTTTGTAGACTGTAACTTTTTAAGTACCTGCTAAAAAAAAATCACAGTTTGGAGATTATTAGGCCTCCAAACATTGTAGAAAAGACTGCAGCCTGGAGGTCTAGGAAAGACTTAGACACGACCACAACACATGATGTAGTCAGCCGGATCCAGGCCGTATCCAGATCAGATGGAGGACCTGCTCCTAGACACGACCACAACACATGATGTAGTCAGCCGGATCCAGGCCGTATCCAGATCAGATGGAGGACCTGCTCCTAGACACGACCACAACACATGATGTAGTCAGCCGGATCCGGGCCGTATCCAGATCAGATGGAGGACCTGCTCCTAGACACGACCACAACACATCCCTGAAGTGTCAGCAACTCATCGACACGACATCCATCGGCACTGATCCTCAAACTCGTCTCCATAAAGGCGTGACTCCGATCTTCAACCAGAGGGAACAGGATAACATTCTGATTGTTCTAATCCAATCCGGCTTCTGACCAATAATGCTGCCTGAATCTGTAATCACACACTGCTGGTTCGTGAGTCTGGGTTCTCACAAGGCTTTTTGGTCAATTGACCCTTCGCTAAGCCACGCCCGAAAACCGCCACTGGCTAATCATGTCTTAGCAACCGTAACTATGCGCGGGAGGTCTGGCAAGCTTTCGAACGAGGGAAACATGCTGAAGCATTGTGCGTATGGATTGTGCAAATCTGATACCGGTAACTGTTATACTAAAAGTTTGGACGGGGGAGAGGAATTGTTTTCCTTCCAGAAAATCTAAAAGCCAAGGGGAGAAATGATTGGCGTGATCTAGCATCTATGACCCATTCACAACTACTGGTAAATGTCGACATGCTTAACAAGAACACCTATTGCTTGTAAATATCATAGGTAAATATTGACAGTTCTTTGGTCATAATGATAAGGTAAAATAAGACGATTAAAGAGACAAGACAAAGGCTCGCTGACGTACTTTAAAATATTTTTCAGCATTTTGTTAATCGACGTCCTACGAACGTTACCCCTTACTAAGTAACTTAACCCAATCTGATCGCGGCTCTCCCGGTATTAGTGTTATTCCACAAGATTTATTGATAAGCTGTTTGATTTATAATTATTAAGATTATTTTCACATACCCTGCTGTGTACATAGCTGTTCCTCAATTTGTGTTTCCTATTTGAACGGTCAGCGTATGAGGCGCTGCTGCTTGCGCTGGGACAATAACGTTAGGCTTTAACTTCAATTTTTAAGAAATTATTCTCTAATCGGTTGCATATAATGTCGTGAATATATCCCTCTGAATGCATACTGTAGTGCCTTTTGTCTTGCACTCTCAGATATTTCACTTGTTCGCCGAAAATGACTAATTATCTCATTGGGAATGTCTGACACCGGGTGCATCCACACTATAATAGATGGGCCAGCCGTGAAAGCTTGACAGGCGTAGCAACAGTAACTAGGGAGGGCGGGGCTTAGCGAAGGGTCAATTCTGCCCTGATGGAGTTTCGGTTCCACTGTCCACTTTTTCCAAATTTATTGACATTGGCTTTAGGCTTACTTAGTTGGGGACATTAAATTTAATATTCAAAAATATTGTTGATCTCCTGCATTGACACCATTATATGAGAACTGAACTGAGCTGGACGATGACATCACGGTTTCTCCAGAGCGGCTATATATATATATATATATATATATATATATATATATATATATATAGGTACCCCATGCTAGTAATGGGTTGGACCCCCTTTTGCCTTCAGAACTGCCTCAATTCTTCGTGGCATAGATTCAACAAGGTGCTGGAAGCATTCCTCAGGGAGTTTGGTCCATATTGACATGATGGCATCACACAGTTGCCGCAGATTTGTCGGCTGCACATCCATGATGCGAATCTCCCGTTCCACCACATCCCAAAGATGCTCTATTGGATTGAGATCTGGTGACTGTGGAGGCCATTTGAGTACAGCGAACTCATTGTCATGTTCAAGAAACCAGTCTGAGATGATTCCAGCTTTATGACATGGCGCATTATCCTGCTGAAAGTAGCCATCAGAAGTTGGGTACATTGTGGTCATAAAGGGATGGACATGGTCAGCAACAATACTCAGGTAGGCTGTGGCGTTGCAACGATACTCAATTGGTACCAAGGGGCCCAAAGAGTGCCAAGAAAATATTCCCCACACCATGACACCACCACCACCAGCCTGAACCGTTCATACAAGGCAGGATGGATCCATGCTTTCATGTTGTAGACGCCAAATTCTGACCCTACCATCCGAATGTCGCAGCAGAACATAAATGAAACATAAATGAAACATCACTGAACTTAAGCTGGACTATGACTCTATTTTTGAAGGTGAATTTGAATTTATTTATTTTAAGAGGGACAATGCACATTAATTAACATGAGCACCAAAGTCCATCATGTAAATGTGCCAGATTTAAACATACAGGCTATTTTTCATCTGGAAACACACTTTTTTTTGCATTATTTTCCTGTTATCTCTGTAAAGCTGCTGTTTGAAACAATCTGTGTTGTAAAAAGCTCTATATAAATAAATGTGACTTGACTTGCCTTGAAAGATCAGTATAACAGGAGGAAACGGCCTCATTTTAGCCCATCAAATGAGCTGTTGACTGAGTGAACAATGCGAAGGCGTGTCTCTGCCGATAACTGCAAACGCCCACTTCTTTAGAAGCGTCTCAGATCGACTCACTCCATCTGCAGGATCTTTCTTCAGGTGTGTTTGCCATCAGCAAAGCTAGATTATTTTATTATGTTTTTAATCGTGGCGGCATACGCTCCTGCAGACGTCTCGTTATGGACACATTGATATAAAGTCAGATTTGAGGAATGGAGGAAATAAAGAGGGTTTGCTGCTCTGTTTCTGAAGGAACTTTGGGTTACACTTTGTTTTAAGGTGTCATTGTTACAGTGTAGTTATATAATTAAGTACTGAGTAAAATTTAGCAACTATAGGATTAGGATTTGGTTGAGGGTTAGTTGCATGTAATTATGCATAATTTACTGTAATTACTACAGTACAGGTAACATATGTAATAACAAGGACACTGTAAAATAAAGTGTTACCAGAACTTTACTATAGTTTCCTGCTCACACCTCCCTCTTCTAATATCAAGGATGTTGTTTCAGTATGATGGACTGAGAAGCATTTTTCACTGATTAAAAGAATCTATTTTCTTTTCACAAACACACTCTGCGAGGAAAAGCCGTGGCCCTCTCAGACCGGACGCGGCAGGCTTCGATCTGAGACGACACACCATCATCAAAAACGTGCCGTTCTTCACAGCCATCTTCCTCTTCTGCTTCTCGTTCCTTTGTGAATTTCACAGGAGAGGAAGAAAATGCTAATTGCTGTTATGGAAGCTGAAAGGAATTAGCGCAGATAAGAGCGTCAGTGATAGTGTTGTGTAGTCTGGGCCGAGCGTGGGCTTCCTCTCGCTCATATCAGCCACACACAGAAACAGCTCGTCGAGGACTACAACACACACACACACACACCTTCACCTCCGTCAGCCTTCGCTGATATGAGACGCCTTCAGTCAAACAAACACACACACATTGCTTCATTAATCCTCTAAGAGTCCAAATAAGTTTACTTCTCGTGGATTAAATATCCGCATAACAAACACTAGCCTAAACAACTAAAGCTGCTACACCGCATCTGCAGATGCTAAAAGAATCCTGTTTCTGTGCCGATACACAGCCGGATCACAGTCTCCTCCTCCGGGATTACAGCGCCGGAGAGTTTGCGGTCCCGGAGGAAAAGGCGTTTCGGACACAGGAACACGGTGCAAACGCGTGATTAAAGAGAAGCAAAGATCAGAGCGGGATTTCTGCACGCGGACGCTCATCGAATGAACCCTCCTGTTGTGTTTGATTTGCAAACACTGCTTAAAGGGACATATCATGGAAATCTGACTTTTCCCGTGTTGCAGTGCCAGTGCTATAATCGGGTGCTTCTGCCAACTCAGAAAATGTGAAACCCATTAGCTTTAAAACGATTAGTATTTTGCTCCTCTTCTGACGTAGGAAGAGGATCTTATTATAATATAACCGGCCCTTAATCTGCACGTTTACACACGGCACCGCCATTTGGTTTCACAGGCGACAACAGTGACCAGTTATATATTTGTATATATATAAAAGTATATATCATTTTCTGCCTGTGCAGCAATTTTTGAACAAAAATATGTGGTTCAAATAGACTCTTAACACAATAGAAATAGATGGGAATTAATAAATTACTCAAATGTTTAATATTTTTTAAGTCTATATCAAGAGTTTCAAGAGTTGTATCCAGACATTTTTTGTTGTGAAGGAATTGTAAGGTGTTTTACACTGCTATCGAAACAATGACTTGACTTTTTTAAAGAGGTCATGAGGTAAAATCGATGGTCTTGGGGAACTTTTCTGCAGTGTATTGCATGAGATGAAAACTAATTGAAAGTGGCCATTGAATGATCAGCCACACAAAACAGATGAGTGTTTAGTAAGCGCGCTGTCAGCTCAGATTTGAAGCGCGTGAGGAAGGTGAAGCTGAAGAGGCTGGACGTGTGTGAGCAGAAAGAGGAAAGCTTCATTCGGGCACGGGTCGAGGGGGGACGGGGACGGTCATGCTGATCGCTGACGGACGGACACACTGTGTCTCATGCATTAAGGGGACTGTGGCGTCATGAGGCCTATGCGTTCCTCTGAATCATGTGGGATAAAAGCTTGGGATTGAACTGCTGTCTTGAGTTAGAGAATCAGAGGCCTGACTGGAGACCAGTGCCTGAGACCAGATCATCCACCTACAAACATCAGCGGTTTCCCAAATCAAACGCCACCATTGGTTTATTACAGCAGTGCATGCTCTATATACCTACTCTCTGAAAGACGGACCACATTTAAAGTTGTTATTCACAAATAATCATCTCAAAGTGTCATGCATCATGTTTATTAAAAAAAATAACGGCTTTCTGGTTTGGGCTGACATGAAAGAGAGGGAGTCAATAATGACAGATGTTTAGGTTACACTTTATTTAGATTCGCAGACATTCTGAACTCTTGCTTGATTGTCCATGTGAAGTTTATAGTTTTGAGAAATGCATCTTTGAAGTTACATTCAGCAGAATTTGTGTTTTAACAATCCAGAAAACCTTCAAACAATGTTGCAGTTTTCAGGTGTGTGTATTTAAGTCAATAGTCATGAAATCAGCCATTAAATGAAAGTGTAAGAGAAGCTTGAGGAGTTTTCAGCAGTTCTTTGTCTTCTTCACTGGAAAAACACAGTTTATTTGAAAGCTTTCATTAGCATGTCATTTAGCAGAACAACAGACAGAAGGTGCTCGGCTCTGATGCTTTCACACTTTGCTGTAACATTAATTGCTCGATAAAACTGTCAGAAGTTCGTGCGTGATCGACTGTGTTTGTGTTTTTGGTGGAGGACGTGTTCAGTCATTAATTCAGGTACGAAGAAGCTCATCAAACTGTCTTAAAATGACAATCATTCCACGGGCCGCCGATCCTGACATACGCATGACGTATAATGTAAATCATGCTCCCAAACGACACCTTTCTGGGAAATATAATCTGCGCGAGAACCGCTCGCCTTCAAACTTCAGCGCCAGCCTTTTTTAAGTGCAGCAATTTGCATTTCCCTCCATCAGTGGCACTTTTCCACTCGACTTCACAGCGGCAGTTTATTTCGCTTTGAGGGAGAAATGAAGGGAACGCCAGGCTAAAAGTGCAGAGATATGGCCAGAAACACAGCCCTGCCGCACAGACCTCCATCCCTGTTGAAGAGTAAATGACACCGTGACAAGCTTCACCCAGGGCTCGTGTGCAGATGGAGGCTCTTAGTGCTGTTTGTGTGTGTTGTGATTGACAGGCGTCTCCTCCTCTTCTGCTTCAGTGTCCGGCCTCCATTAGAGGAATAATGGCCTTTGGGTCACGGCGCCACACTAACACTTACATTTGCTTCAGGACAGACCATCCATTCTGCACCGGTTATAATGTGTGTATTTACATACCATAACTAGAGATCAGGCGTTATGGAGGACAATAAATATTAGCCTCACATATTGCTTTCACACACTACTAGACAGACAGACAGACAGAAAGACAAACAGACAGAAAGACAAACAGATGAATAGACAGACAGACAGACAGACAGATAGACAGAAAGATAGATAGACAGACAGATGAATAGATAGATAGATAGATAGATAGATAGATAGATAGATAGATAGATAGATAGATAGATAGATAGATAGATAGATAGATAGATAGATAGATAGATAGATAGATAGATAGATAGATAGATAGATAGATGATGATAGATAGATAGATAGATAGATAGATAGACAGAGCAGAATCTGTAGGGAAACACTTGTCGAGAGCAGAATCTGTAGGGAAACACTCGTTGAGAGCAGAATCTGTAGGGAAACACACTCGTTAAAGAGCAGAATCTGTAGGGAAACACACTCGTCGAGAGCAGAATCTGTAGGGACACACTCGTCGAGAGCAGAATCTGTAGGGAAACACACTCGTCGAGAGCAGAATCTGTAGGGACACACTTGTCGAGAGCAGAATCTGTAGGGAAACACACTCGTCGAGAGCAGAATCTGTAGGGAAACACTCGTCGAGAGCAGAATCTGTAGGAAAACACTCGTCGAGTGCAGAATCTGTAGGGAAACACTCGTCGAGAGCAGAATCTGTAGGGAAACACGCTCGTCGAGAGCAGAATCTGTAGGGAAACACACTCGTCGAGAGCAGAATCTGTAGGGAAACACACTCGTTGAAGAGCAGAATCTGTAGGGAAACACACTCGTCGAGAGCAGAATCTGTAGGGAAACACACTCGTCGAGAGCAGAATCTGTAGAGAAACACTCTCGTTAGAAGCAGAATCTGTAGGGAAACACATTGTCGAGAGCAGAATCTGTAGGGAAACACACTCGTTGAGAGCAGAATCTGTCAGGGAAACACATTTGTCGAGAGCAGAATCTGTAGGGAAACACACTCGTTGAGAGCAGAATCTGTAGGGAAACACACTGGTCGAGAGCAGAATCTGTAGGGAAACACACTCATCGAGAGCAGAATCTGTGAGAAACACTCTCGTTGAGAGCAGAATCTGTAGGGAAACACGCTAGTCGAGAGCAGAATCTGTTGAGAAACACTCTCGTCGAGAGCAGAATCTGTAGGAAACACGCTCGTCGAGAGCAGAATCTGTAGGGAAACACACTCTTCGAGAGCAGAATCTGTAGGGAAACACACTCGTCGAAGAGCAGAATCTGTAGAGAACACTCTCGATTGAGAGCAGAATCTGTAGGGAAACACGCTCGTTGAGAGCAGAATCTGTAGGGAAACACACTCGTCGAGAGCAGAATCTGTAGGGAAACACACTCGTTGAGAGCAGAATCTGTAGAGAAACACTCTCGTCGAGAGCAGAATCTGTAGGGAAACACATTCGTCGAGAGCAGAATCTGTAGGGAAACACACTCGTTGAGAGCAGAATCTGTAGGGAAACACACTCGTTGAGTGCAGAATCTGTAGGGAAACACACTCGTTGAGAGCAGAATCTGTAGGGAAACACACTCGTTGAGAGCAGAATCTGTAGGGAAACACACTCGTCGAGAGCAGAATCTGTAGGGAAACACATTCGTGAGAGCAGAATCTGTAGGGAAACACACTCGTTGAGTGCAGAATCTGTAGGGAAACACACTCGTTGAGTGCAGAATCTGTAGGGAAACACACTCGTTGAGAGCAGAATCTGTAGGGAAACACACTCGTTGAGTGCAGAATCTGTAGGGAAACACACTCGTTGAGAGCAGAATCTCTCAGGGAAACACACTCGTCGAGAGCAGAATCTGTAAGGAAACACTTGTCGATATCACAAACACACACAGGGGACAGACATATCCAAAAGCAGCAGTCTTTTAATAGGGTCATCCAAATCGTAGTCTTCCAGGCAGGGGTCAAAATCCAAATAATCAAAGCAAACACGAGAAACAAAACAAGAACAAACTAGAAACAGATTCAGAAGTGGTGTAACAACAACTCCGCACACAACTAACACAGACAGGGAATATATACACAGATCTAACAAGACTAATAATGGACAGCTGGGAACAATGATGACGGGGAACAGCTGAGTGCAATGAACTGATGAGTGACAGTGACAGACAGAATGCTGGGAAATGAAGTCAGGACACCGTGATAACGAAGACCTCTAGTGACAAACAAGGAAAACACAACCAGACGCTGTGACATAACCCCCTCTCTACGGAGCGGCTACCAGAAGTGGAGGTGGAGGATCAGGAGGAGGGATGGTGGGCCAGGTCCATGAAGGGAGACAGGAACAAGGGGTGAGGGCTTAACCGGGGACCAGGGCAAAACAGAGAGTCTACCGGGGCATCCAGGGCGAAACAGAGAGTCTATCGGGCATCCAGGGCGAAACAGAGAGTCCATCGAGCGGACAGGGTGAAACAGAGAGTCCATCGGGTGGCCAGGGTGAAACAGAGAGTCCATCGGGCGGCCAGAGCGAAACAGAGAGCCCATCGGGCAGCCAGGGCGAAACAGAGAGTCCATCGGGCGGCCAGGGCGAAACAGAGAGTCCATCGAGCGGCCAGGGTGAAACAGAGAGTCCATCGGGTGGCCAGGGTGAAACAGAGTCCATCGGGTGGCCAGGGTGAAACAGAGAGTCCATCGGGCGGCCAGGGCGAAACACAGAGTCCATTGGGCACCCAAGGCAAAACAGAGCGACCATCGGGCGGCCAGGGCGAAACAGAGAGTACATCGGGCGTCCAAGGCAAAACAGAGAGTCCATCGGGCGGCCAGGGCGAAACAGAGAGTCCATTGGGCTCCCAAGGCAAAACAGAGAGTCCATCGGGCATCCAAGGCAAAACAGAGAGTCCATCGGGCGGCCAGGGCGAAACAGAGAGTCCATCGGCCGGCCAGGGCGAAACAGAGAGTCCATCGGGCGTCCAAGGCAAAACACAGAGTCCATCGGGCGGCCAGGGCGAAACAGAGAGTCCATCGGGCGGTCAGGGCGAAACAGAGAGTCCTTTGGGTGGCCAGGGCAAAACAGAGAGTCCATTGGGCGGCCAGAGCGAAACAGAGAGCCCATCGGGCAGCCAGGGCGAAACAGAGAGTCCATCGGGCGGCCAGGGCGAAACAGAGAGTCCATCGGACGGCCAGGGCGAAACAGAGAGTCCATCGGGCGTCCAAGGCAAAACAGAGAGTTCATCGGGTGGCCAGGGCGAAACAGAGAGTCCATCGGGCGTCCAAGGCGAAACAGAGAGTCCTTTGGGCGGCCAGGGCGAAACAGAGTCCATCGGGCGGCCAGGGCGAAACAGAGAGTCCTTTGGGCGGCCAAGGCGAAACACAGAGTCCATCGGGTGGTCAAGGCGGTGAAGATCCCTTGGTCGGCCAGGGCGGTGAAGACCTCTCGGGCGGTCAGGGCAGTGAAGACCCCTTGGGCGGTGAAATCTCCTCGGGCGGCCAGGGCGGAGCAGACCCCACGGGCGGCCAGGGCGGAGCAGAAACCTCGGGCGACCAGGGCGGCTAAGGACCAGAGAGTGGCTCAGGAACAGACACCGACTAGAACTAGCCACTACTAGTCACTAGAACTAGCCACTAGAACTGTAACAGTCAGACACAAACAGACACAAACACAGAAACAAACACTGGCTCTGGTGCTGGAACAGGCACTGGCTCTGGCTCCATCCCTGGAACAGACATTGGCTCCAGCTCTGGAACAGGCACTGGCTCTGTCTCTGGCTCAGGAACGGGCACTGGCTCTGGCTCCATCTCTGGAACAGACATTGGCTCCAGCTCTGGAACAGGCACTGGCTCTGACTCCAGCTCTGAAACAGGCACTGGCTCTGCCTCCGGCTCAGGAACGGGCACTGGCTCTGCCTCCGGCTCTGGAACGGGCACCTGGCTCTGCCTCTGGCTCTGGAACGGGCACTGGAACAGGCACTGGAACGGGCACTGGCTCTGCCTCTGGCTCTGGAACGGGCACTGAAACGGGCACTGGCTCTGACTCCGGCTCAGGAACGGGCACTGGCTCTGGCTCCATCTGGAAAAGCAGACACAGGCATGTCCAGGATCCGAGCCAGACGCTCCAGATAGTCCAGGTCCATGAAGGCAGATGGAATGTGAACAGTCTCCTGACTGGGCCGACGGGTTGTGTCTCTTCCTTCTCCGGACTCCCGGACTCGGGACCGCCGGAACCGGGACCACCGCAACCGACCACTGGAACTGAGACCACCGGAACAGGGACCACCGGAACAGGGACCACCGGAACAGGGATCATCTCCCGAATACATCATCCTCTGTGACCTCCACGGGTCCCACGAAACTTGACCAACCGGGTCCCCTTAAAAAATTCCATTCTCTCCTGCTCAGTGGCTGGGAAAGAGATATTAAAAAACATACCGCTGGATCTTGAGTTGACAGAGTCGTTCTGTCACGAACACTCACAGGGGACAGACAGATCCAAAAGCAGCAGTCTTTTAATAGGGTAATCCAAATCGTAGTCTTACAGGCAGGAAACACACTCGTCGAGAGCAGAATCTGTAGGGAAATACACTCGTCGAGAGCAGAATCTGTGTGCAAACACTTATCGAGAGCAGAATCTTTTGGGAAATACACTCACCGGCCACTTTATTAGGTACACCTGTCCAACTGCTCGTTAACACTTAATTTCTAAGCAGCCAATCACATGGCGGCAACTCAGTGCATTTAGGCATGTAGACATGGTCAAGACAATCTCCTGCAGTTCAAACCGAGCATCAGTATGGGGAAGAAAGGTGATTTGAGTGACTTTGAACGTGGCATGATTGTTGGTGCCAGAAGGGCTGGTCTGATTTCAGAAACTGCTAATCTACTGGGATTTTCACGCACAACCATCTCTAGGGTTTACAGAGAATGGTCCGAAAAGAAAAAACATCCAGTGAGCGGCAGTTCTGTGGGCGGAAATGCCTTGTTGATGCCAGAGGTCAGAGGAGAATGGCCAGACTGGTTCGAGCTGATAGAAGGGCAACAGTGACTCAAATAACCACCCGTTACAACCAAGGTGGGCAGAAGAGCATCTCTGAACGCACAGTACGTCGAACTTTGAGGCAGATGGGCTACAGCAGCAGAAGACCACACCGGGTGCCACTCCTTTCAGCTAAGAACAGGAAACTGAGGCTACAATTTGCACAAGCTCATTGAAATTGGACAATAGAAGATTGGAAAAACGTTGCCTGGTCTGATCAGTCTCGATTTCTGCTGCGACATTCGGATGGTAGGGTCAGAATTTGGCGTCTACAACATGAAAGCATGGATCCATCCTGCCTTGTATCAACGGTTCAGGCTGGTGGTTGTGGTGTCATGGTGTGGGGAATATTTTCTTGGCACTCTTTGGGCCCCTTGGTACCAATTGAGCATCGTTGTAACGCCACAGCCTACCTGAGTATTGTTGCTGACCATGTCCATCCCTTTATGACCACAATGTACCCAACCTCTGATGGCTACTTTCATCAGGATAATGCGCCATGTCATAAAGCTGGAATCATCTCAGACTGGTTTCTTGAACATGACAATGAGTTCGCTGTACTCAAATGGCCTCCACAGTCACCAGATCTCAATCCAATAGAGCATCTTTGGGATGTGGTGGAACGGGAGATTCGCATCATGGATGTGCAGCCGACAAATCTGCGGCAACTGTGTGATGCCATCATGTCAATATGGACCAAACTCCCTGAGGAATGCTTCCAGCACCTTGTTGAATCTATGCCACGAAGAATTGAGGCAGTTCTGAAGGCAAAAGGGGGTCCAACCCGTTACTAGCATGGGGTACCTAATAAAGTGGCCGGTGAGTGTACACTCGTCGAGAGCAGAATCTGTAGGGACACACTCGAGAGCAGAATCTGTGTGGAAACACACTCGAGACATGTAAACCTCTATAATGTGGATGATGACCTGTGACCTCAGGGCCGTTTGTTCTTGTAAATTACTGTAACTCCGTTCTCTTCAGCACATTTTTCCCACCTATCACATTTGTTAGATTCATTAAAGAGAAGAGATTGATATTGCTCTGATAATGAAACGCCGTTAATAGAAGCATCTGCGGTTTAATTAAGGGCCGTGTAATTACTGCTTTTAGTCATGCTAAACGCTCCAGCCTGCAGACACACCAAGCGGACACACACACCACATCGGACACACACACCACAGCGGACCTGATGCTCACATTCTGAAATATGAGTCAGAAATCTCCACCTCAGCAGCTTCACAAATACCAGCCCTTACACTTCTATTCATATCTACATTCTGAAGGTTTGTTCATCTTTATACAATATTTTGTTCCTAAAACATGGTGTATGTAACATGTATAATGCATTATCAAGATATCCCTGTAACACTTAACAACAGTGTTCTTTTACTAATTAACATTTGTAAAATCTAATGTTAATTGGTTTACATTAGATAATGTATTAACTAACCATGAGCAATACATTAGTTACAGTATTTATTAATCTTTGTTAATGTTAGTTCAAAATCCAGCTGTTCATTGTGTGTTGATGTTAGTTCACAGTGAATTAACTAATGTGAACAAATACAAACTTTGATTTTAATAACGTATTAGTAAAACTAAGATTAATAAGAAGTAACGCTCATTCTTAGTTCATGTTAACTAATGAACCTTATTGTAACTTGTTATTAAATCTTTATTTATAATGCATCCCAAATGCTTGATTCAATGCATTATATCTTTTCATAAATAATCACAAAAAAGTTTAAATGCATTATAATATTCTACAGTCCATCTGAAAGTGTTTTGACCTATCATACTTTCTAAAGGTGTAAATTATTCATAAGATCATGCATTAGGTGTGTCACAAGGCATAATCAATGCATTCACATTTCAGTTCAATTCACATTTTGATCTATTTCGTTTTTCATTAAACATATCATAGACAGAAAATGCATGTTTCGACATAAATGCGTTGTAAAGGCTGCTTTAAGCAAACTGTTCCTCACAAGGTTCCTCTGATTACACGAATGTTTTTCACACCAAGAAAATATGGTTCTTTGGGCAAGCTACAGGGTTCTTCTGTGGCATTGCTGTGAAAACCTCCTTCAGGAACCTTTATTTTTATGAACGATAGGATTGTGGATCTGCAGCTCTCTGACTGTAAGCATCAGAAGAGCTTTATAAAGTGTTTCAGAGGTCAGATGTGAGCATCTCTGAGAGCTGAGAGCACCAGCGCCTCTTAAGCCGAGCGTCTCTTTGACATGTCCACGCCGGGCCTCCTGGAGCTTTATAAAAGCAGCCAAACAGAAAATAGCCCAGCGCTCAGCGGCTAAAAGCTGCATTTTCCTTTTCAGCATGTTTCTCATCAATTCTTTTCATATCACTGACTGACACAAATCCTATACGGCTACTTTTGTTTAACGAAGAGCATTAATGAAGAGCTCTCCAGCTAAATACATCTTTATTCTGCTATTAACTGAAGTCGCAGCTGAAGGAGGGCGTCTGAGAGCCTTCAAAGTCGAGGCATTTAGAGGCACTTTCCCATCAATCAGGCCTTGTGTCCAGTAAGTGGCGCTTACATTTACATGAAATATTCATAAAGCATTCACTTGTGCTTTCCAGCGCTGTAATCACCAGCGCTCCACCCCTGAAATAGCTACAATCATGTCGGGAGGGCGTCGAGTTACGGGACGGGTCCGCTTCACCCCGCCGGACGCCTGATGAAGACGAGAGCAGAGCTGAGAGACCAGCGCAGATCCACACCGCTCAAAAGCTTATTGAGACTTTATTTTAGTGTTACACGTGTTACATGTTGTAATGACTAGCCTTATAGTAAATATGTAAGGAATAATTGACGACAGGCCGTTGAATTATTAGGAAAATAAAGCACACTTGAGGTGGTAATGCGGTCACAATGCGAAGCGGACTGAATAATACCTCGGGTGTGCATCATTTCTCTTATAATTCAACGGCCTGTTGTCAATTATTCCGCTTATACTACAGTTACCACATCTCAAAACATTGTTCAGATGATTCATATCAAGACGTTTGTCAAGTTTTTGTCATTAAAACGCTCTTGTGTGTAGGACTAATTTCTTACACATCTAATCCCACGCCTCCGTTGCTAATTCCAAAACATAATTTCAGAGTCAGTAACTTTGGTTTGAGCCACAGCAGACTAATGATGGGACACACTTACGACTCGATGAAATATTCTAACATCGACACCGGTCTTAAACACACACTGTGAACACAGACTGAACACGCGTTTGGGGATGATCAGTCAGAAGTATCAAATATCATTCATAACTGGCCTTAGTGTGTGCTGGCTTTATGCAGTTATTAGTGCAGTTATTAGAGAGAGAGAGAGAGGTTGAAATAATGAGACAGAAAAACATGTGTCAATATTATTATTTATTTATTAAATTTGTTTTAATTCATTCATTCATTGTTTTCTATAATTGACAGTAGATAACCCAATAAATGAAACACACAAAGCCCTTTTAACAAGTAGGCCTATTAAGAATAATTTATTTGTAATATTATCTGGAATAATTAAGAAAATCCGTGCAGCAGGACTATCAATTTATTTTACAGCCTATTCAGTTTAATTTTCTATAGATAGGACTACATACTTTATTTATTCAAATTAAAGTGTATGTGTCCGTTGATTGTGAAGCGCACGGGGCTGCATGTCTTCTTGTTATGAATTGTATCCTATTTTCCGTTATTAAAGTTAACTACGCGCTGGGATATGGAGCTGTGATGCGGTCAAACCTGCCGGAACTACTTTAGTCGTGACTACGTCACACCTTAACATCAAGCATTCAACAGCCCTGTAGTATAATTGTTGTTAATCAATATTACTCAGTACTTAAATATATAACTACACTGTAATAATGACACCTTAAAATAAAGTGTAACCACTGTTTTAAAGTGTTTTTATAACATGTGTTATATGTTTTTTTCCATAGTAATAACAGTAAATGCAACTAACCCTCAACCAAACCCTAATCCCACCGTATTGTAAGTACATGTAATTGCTATTATTCAGTACTAAATATATAATTGGTATTACAATGACACCATAAAATAAAGAGTAACCCCAACCCTGTAGTAAGTACATGTAATTGCTGAGACACTTGAGGTTCACTCTTTACACTTATCATTCAGAACTAACACACTTGTGTTTATATATTTTATATATCAATAACTGTCAAGTTCATCAGTTGTGCATGTATACAGTGTATTTGTACACCTGTGTGTGTGTGTGTGTGTGTGCTGTGACAAACTGCACACTGAACAAGATTACAGACATGTCTCACATCTGTGTGTAGTTTGATGTGTGTGTGGCTGATCATGTCATGTTTGTGTGTTGAGTTACTGTAAAAAACACAATTTTTAGAAGAGTAAAAATAGTTTTGAATGAAGTGTTTGCTTTTGCAGGAGATGTGTAACGTTTTGCATCTTGTGTGTCTGTGTGTGAGTATTGTTTTTTTTTTCAGAATTGTAAGTCTAGTCATAGACTTTAAAACTCTTAATTGCAAGTTTATATCCTGTAATTCTGACTTTTTCCACAGAATTCAGACTTAACATCTTGAAATGTAGTTTTTTTCGTCAATAACAAGATTAAAAAGGTAACTGTGATTTTTTTCTTTCTCAAACAATCGAGTTTTATTAACACCAAAATCAGATTTTAAAATAGAGTGAATAAAGCTCTGTATGGACTGCCGCGCCGACTGACGTGTGTGCGCAAGAATCACTGTCACACACAAACTCAGAGCAATATTGTAAGTTACTGCATGATATTACATTTTTATAGCAGAGTAATAATGCATCACGATACACAGTCTCACTTTTAGTTACGTCTTTTAATTATTATAGTATTTCAAAGGGCAAACACATGAACTTTAACTGTTGGCTTTACTTCTTCAATCAGCTGTTACTTCAGCGCGAGGCCATTAGCATGTAGCATTAGCACCTCAGCTCCACCTACGTCACGCGGTTTTAGTTTATCCGGGAGTGATGAGAGGTGGCACGCTGCCAAGATGGCGACGGCCGGCTCCGCCCACTTTAGAAACACTCCTCAGAAACACTACGGGTGACGTCACACACACTACGTCCATATTTGTTTCCAGTCTGTGGTTTGGACGTGTCGTTGGAGCGTTTTGAAGATTTCCACTCTGGAGGGTGCTTTCACTCTTTTGTGTTGTGTTTTTAAAAACGCGTTGCCGTGTAAACGAAAGGCACATCCGATAAAATATTTCTACATTTTCACCCGCGAGCGCTTCTCGTCGGGCCTTAATCAACGGCCAAAAAATAGATTTACGTTTATAGTTGAAAACTGTGTGGTGTAAACAGACCCTCGGTCATATCACCGGATTACCAGAATCAGCTTCATCGCAAGTTTAGAAAGGGTTCGTCTTTGGTGACAGGAGCTTCCAGTGCAGAAACACATGCATTTTTTAATTAAACAATACAGTTAAATAAATATATATAATAGATTTATGACAGTACAGATGTACAGTTCTGAGAGTTTTAGTTGTTCCGATTAAATATGGCCTGATTTGGGCTGTTCTGGTGAATTATACGATTCTGTAGATGATATAAATACTATTTATCCTTCGTCCTCAGCCTGAGCAACAGCTCATAATGGAAACACAGTGAGACTGTAACCCAAAACATTCAAGCCTTGCTCCTTTCTGGATCAAAAACACAAATAATATACTGTATTGGCCGACTTCATTTCAACATTTCCTCTCCCATTACAGGAAAGTCAGGCCATGACCGGTTCACATTCTCACATCATCATCAAGCAATCCAGTAGATTTTAAAACATTAGCTAAGTTAAATGAAGGAAAATAAACCTATTTACAAATGCTATGTTTGTCTGTTTTGCCATTTTCCCGCTGGTGAGTGCACGTTGGTGTAGTTCCCAGCACTTGTTCGAGTAATTACACGCGGACTCGTCTGGACTCGGACAGACGGACTCGTCGAAGGACACGTGGGCTTCATGTTGCTCGGGACAGACACGTGGGCTTCAGAGGAATATCTGCTGCTCTTTAAAGACGAGCTGTGTTTGCACAGATTCTGAACAGGTCCGCCACGTTCATTTGCAATTCTTATTGCTGTAAAAGTTAATCTATCCCGAGCAATAAATCAGAGGCTCAGCTTAAGAGAACGTCTCCGAAGGGAAGAAAAGCGCGGGATGATTTTCCAAACACAACTGAGCTAACACAGATTTATTACCTCCGTTTATATAACTCATATTAGGAATTCATGGACCTGGCAAAAGGGATTAGAGCGTTTATTTCAGGCAGGGAGATGATCCTGTCATTAATGGTCGATACTTTCATCATGGTGTGGAATTCTCCGTGTGACGAGTCGCGGTGGACATATCAGGATTGTGCAGCTGCAGCCGTTATCTTCCCGCGACCCGCTCCGCGCACGCGACGTCAGACCGGGATTAGCCTGTCAATCACGCATTCTCTGCTACGCTTCTGCTCAAATGTCACTGAGATCAGAGTCATTTCGTGGCTAATTGCATCTCGTTCGCCCTTAATGCTGCTCGTTTAATGCTTCTGTTAGACGGCGTGACAAGAGACGACAGAAGTACAGCCAGAGTTCATGCGCCTTTATCCTCCTTCATTGCCATTAGAGAGCCATTTAGAGGCGGAGGTTTCAACAATAACACAAACTTTGCCCGTTGTTATAGGAGTGTAAACTCCAGAGTTAAGCTGACTGTTTCAGTGAAACGGACTCTCGGAATGACCTCGTCGACCTCCTCGTTCCCAGCGTGAGGGATATTGTTCACGTCAGCCGACGACTGACCAACTTCTTACGCAGGATTACAGCCACACTACAATGAAGCAGAAAGCTGAAGTCGTGTTTGAAGCGGCGCGACGAGAATAACGCTAGCGAGAGCCTCATTAACACACGCAAAATCAAATAGAAGCGCTGACACGTAATCTGTTTTCATTCTGTGTCAAATCACAAAAACTGCCGTCAAAGGTTGAGCTGAGACTGTTCAGTGCTTTAAGCAGTTTATAAGAGTAGTGCTAATCTGCAGGAGTCTGAGGCCTGATGGAGGAATACGGAAGTATTTGAGTATTAATTGAGTCTGTAAAGCGGTCGAACTTCACATGCAGATCATCGTCCGCAGTCGCTTTTACAGTAAATAAGAATGTGTTTGGAAAGAGTTATGCTGCTCTTTTCTCCTCTATTGTGTCGTATATCGAGTGAAACGCTTCTGGAACAAGAACACATGTGGGCGGGGCTTGATTGTGTCTGTGGGGAATTGATTGGATGGTTGGGGTTTGCTATTGGCTGATCTCACGTGAGTGACAGGTTATAGCTCCGCCCACATCTTCAGAGAAGCTGCAAGAGGAACTGATTCTGAGTCAAGATTATCAACACAGTAATGATGATAAACTTAAAATTATAAAATTTACAATAAACTGCAATATACCTACAAAACAAAACTGTCAATCTTGATTTCATGTTGACTTTAAAGACAAACGTTATAAAACCTTGAAGATCTGCTCCTGTTTTGCAATTAGAGTGAATATGAACAATATAACGGCTAATGTAAATCAGAAAAAAAATGTTGTGCTCCAATAAAAAAGATAAACTATAAATAAGCAAGGAAATGGCTGACTGGCCGCACAATGAATTCATCCAGACTAGAAAATGTCTATAAAAAATATTATTTCATAAAGAGTATGGTGCAAATAAGTGCAAAGATGTGACTGAAAAGCTAGACACAAGCAGATTCAGCAGATTTGATAAATATAATGTCTGAAATATGCTGATGCTCCAAAGCTATTGGATAAATAGTTGATCTGGACAATCTGGCGATCTATTAAACAGCAAACTAGAACATGTGGACAATAATCTAATCCACCAAATATTTATCGTTCACACTCTCTCTCTATCTCTCTCTCTCTCACACACACACACACACACACACACACACTGGTTCTATTCTAAACTCCTAGTAGAGAATGTTTAAGTTTCCCATAATTGGATCATTCTATAAATAGATTTTTAGTGAATATTGATTCAGTATATGGTCTTAATATACTCTTTTTTTTGTCTTTTTTTGTAAAATAAACATTTTTGAAAAACTAACAAACTTGGCTCATTCAGATGAGAGTATCTGCAAAGTTTCATTGTTGTTTCACAGAGCGTGAACCCTGAACCCTATTACTATTCAGACACGGTGTGTGTCAATGAGCTGAGGTCAGAGGTCAGAGGTCACCTCAGTGCCCGATCGCCACTTCTTCTGTCTTTACACAGCATTCACAGGAACCCCAGTCCTGTTTCGTGCAGGAGCGGCTCGTATTAAACAAGTGATAGTAAAAGCGGAGCATTAATAGTCCGTGTTGTGGAGGCAGACCCGCTCAATCCTAAACTTGTGCTCCCTCTTAGGGGTCACTCGAGAGCGAGCGGCTTTGATCGACCGCCTGGATCTAAGCAGCTCTAAGAGGTTTATAAGACCTCAGATGTTTGAGTGAACGCTTGAGAGTGTGACAGCGCAGAGGTCAGAGAGTGTGTGTGCAGGTACTGCTCACGGCTTCACAAGAAACACACACTCACGATAACCTGAGTTTGAGAAGAGGAAACGAGTGTTTTTGGGGGTGACTGGGGTCTGATCACTGTTGAAGTTCATTATCATTCTCATACACTGGCATCTTCTGGGAAAGTATCTTTCAGAATGTGTCATTAGACTGTACTTACATGTTTCGCAACTACATACTGTAAAATGACCAAGCAGGAACCTGCCGATCTCTTGAATCTGCAGGGAAGTGACTTAAACTGCAGTTCATTGACCGGCCACTAGAGGCGCTGCAGAAGAGACTCAATCCCAGAGACCCGCATGTTAAAATGCCCAACTTTATAGCAGAATTAACATGTTTACAGCCTGGAGCAAAAAGTGGTTTTGGTCTATATCACTAATTTTGCCCTTCATGACGACTGTGCGTGGGACGGGGTTCATTACTGTGTAAAATTATATGCGGTGACTCCATGACCTGTATCTTATATATCTTATATCTTTTTGAATACAAATCACACATTTTTGTGCAAAGCATCAGGCATTCAATCACGCGAAAAACTCATCTAGGCCCCTGTATGTTGCTTTGTTTAAAAGGAAACAATAACGAGTTATAGATCAAAAAAGATGGACACAAACCAGTTTTTTACCGAAGGCATGCACCACTGCACTGCTCTCTCCTGAAGAGATCGCAAAAAGCCAGCGATAAATAACTCAACCCCTGGATTGATATATCTGACCCAGGATCTGGGTTACACAAAAACTACCCAAACACTGGGTTGTTACGTCTGACCCAGGATCTGGGTTACACAAAAACTACCCAAACACTGGGTTGTTACGTCTGACCCAGGATCTGGGTTACACAAAAACTACTCAAACACTGGGTTGTTACGTCTGACACAGGATCTGGGTTACACAAAAACTACCCAAACACTGGGTTGTTACGTCTGACCCAGGATCTGGGTTACACACAAACTACCCAAACACTGGGTTGTTACGTCTGACTCAGGATCTGGGTAACACAAATCTACCCAAACACTGGGTTGTTACGTCTGACCCAGGATCTGGGTTACACAAAAAGTACCCAAACACTGGGTTGTTACGTCTGACCCAGGATCTGGGTTACACAAAAACTACCCAAACATTGGGTTGTCACGTCTGACACAGGATCTGGGTTACACAAAAACTACCCAAACATTGGGTTGTCACGTCTGACACAGGATCTGGGTTACACAAAAACTACCCAAACACTGGTTTGTTACGTCTGACCCAGGATCTGGGTTACACAAAAACTACCCAAACACTGGGTTGTTACGTCTGACCCAGGATCTGGGTTACACAAAAACTACCCAAACACTGGGTTATTACGTCTGACCCAGGATCTGGGTTACACAAAAACTACCAAACACTGGGTTGTTACGTCTGACACAGGATCTGAGTAACACAAAACTACCCAAACACTGGGTTGTTACATCTGATACAAGATCTGGGTAACACAAATCTACCCAAACACTGGGTTGTTACATCTGACCCAGGATCTGGGTTACACAAAAACTACCCAAACACTGGGTTGTTACATCTGACACAGGATCTGGGTTACATAAAAACTACCAAACACTGGGTTGTTACGTCTGACACAGGATCTGAGTAACACAAAACTACCCAAACACTGGGTTGTTACGTCTGATACAGGATCTGGGTTACACAAATCTACCCAAACACTGGGTTGTTACGTGCTGACCCAGGATCTGGGTTACACAAAAACTACCCAAACATTGGGTTGTCACATCTGACCCAGGATCTGGGTTACATAAAAACTACCCAAACACTGGGTTGTTACGTCTGATACAGGATCTGGGTAACACAAATCTACCCAAACACTGGGTTGTTACGTACTGACCCAGGATCTGGGTTACACAAAAACTACCCAAACACTGGGTTGTTACGTGCTGACCCAGGATCTGGGTTACACAAAAACAACCCAAACACTGGGTTATTACGTCTGACCCAGGATCTGGGTTACACAAAAACTACCAAACACTGGGTTGTTACGTCTGACACAGGATCTGAGTAACACAAAACTACCCAAACACTGGGTTGTTACGTCCTGACCCAGGATCTGGGTTACACAAAAACTACCCAAACATTGGGTTGTCACGTCTGACACAGGATCTGGGTTACATAAAAACTACCCAAACACTGGGTTGTTACGTCTGATACAGGATCTGGGTAACACAAATCTACCCAAACACTGGGTTGTTACATCTGACCCAGGATCTGGGTTACACAAAAACTACCCAAACACTGGGTTGTTACGTCTGACCCAGGATCTGGGTTACACAAAAACTACCCAAACATTGGGTTGTCACGTCTGACACAGGATCTGGGTAACACAAAAACTACCCAAACACTGGGTTGTTACGTCTGACCCAGGATCTGGGTTACACAAATCTACCCAAACACTGGGTTGTTACGTCTGACCCAGGATCTGGGTTACACAAAAACTACCCAAACACTGGGTTGTTACGTCTGACCCAGGATCTGGGTTACACAAAAACTACCCAAACACTGGGTTATTACGTCTGACCCAGGATCTGGGTTACACAAAAACTACCAAACACTGGGTTGTTACGTCTGACACAGGATCTGAGTAACACAAAACTACCCAAACACTGGGTTGTTACATCTGATACAAGATCTGGGTAACACAAATCTACCCAAACACTGGGTTGTTACATCTGACCCAGGATCTGGGTTACACAAAAACTACCCAAACACTGGGTTGTTACATCTGACACAGGATCTGGGTTACATAAAAACTACCAAACACTGGGTTGTTACGTCTGACACAGGATCTGAGTAACACAAAACTACCCAAACACTGGGTTGTTACGTCTGATACAGGATCTGGGTTACACAAATCTACCCAAACACTGGGTTGTTACGTCTGACCCAGGATCTGGGTTACACAAAAACTACCCAAACATTGGGTTGTTACATCTGACCCAGGATCTGGGTTACATAAAAACTACCCAAACACTGGGTTGTTACGTCTGATACAGGATCTGGGTAACACAAATCTACCCAAACACTGGGTTGTTACGTCTGACCCAGGATCTGGGTTACACAAAAACTACCCAAACACTGGGTTGTTACGTGCTGACCCAGGATCTGGGTTACACAAAAACAACCCAAACACTGGGTTATTACGTCTGACCCAGGATCTGGGTTACACAAAAACTACCAAACACTGGGTTGTTACGTCTGACACAGGATCTGAGTAACACAAAACTACCCAAACACTGGGTTGTTACGTCTGACCCAGGATCTGGGTTACACAAAAACTACCCAAACATTGGGTTGTCACGTCTGACACAGGATCTGGGTTACATAAAAACTACCCAAACACTGGGTTGTTACGTCTGATACAGGATCTGGGTAACACAAATCTACCCAAACACTGGGTTGTTACGTCTGACCCAGGATCTGGGTTACACAAAAACTACCCAAACACTGGGTTGTTACGTCTGACCCAGGATCTGGGTTACACAAAAACTACCCAAACATTGGGTTGTTACGTCTACACAGGATCTGGGTAACACAAAAACTACCCAAACACTGGGTTGTTACGTCTGACCCAGGATCTGGGTTACACAAAAACTACCCAAACACTGGGTTGTTACGTCTGACCCAGGATCTGGGTTACACAAAAACTACCCAAACACTGGGTTGTTACGTCTGACCCAGGATCTGGGTTACACAAAAACTACCCAAACACTGGGTTGTTACGTCTGACCCAGGATCTGGGTTACACAAAAACTACCCAAACACTGGGTTGTTACGTCTGACCCAGGATCTGGGTTACACAAAAACTACCCAAACACTGGGTTGATTACGTCTGACACAGGATCTGGGTTACACAAAACTACCCAAACACTGGGTTGTTACGTCTGACCCAGGATCTGGGTTACACAAAAACTACCCAAACATTGGGTTGTCACATCTGACCCAGGATCTGGGTTACATAAAAACTACCCAAACACTGGGTTGTTACGTCTGATACAGGATCTGGGTAACACAAAATCTACCCAAACACTGGGTTGTTACCGTCTGACCCAGGATCTGGGTTACACAAAAACTACCCAAACACTGGGCTTGCTTGCGTCTAACCCAGGATCTGGGTTACACAAAAACTACCCAAACACTGGGTTATTCACGTCTGACCCAGGATCTGGGTTACACAAAAACTACCCAAACACTGGGTTGTTACGTCTGACACAGGATCTGGGTAACACAAAACTACCCAAACACTGGGTTGTTACGTCCTGACCCAGGATCTGGGTTACACAAAAACTACCCAAACATTGGGTTGTCACGTCTGACACAGGATCTGGGTTACATAAAAACTACCCAAACACTGGGTTGTTACGTCTGATACAGGATCTGGGTAACACAAATCTACCCAAACACTGGGTTGTTACGTCTGACCCAGGATCTGGGTTACACAAAAACTACCCAAACACTGGGTTGTTACGTCTGACCCAGGATCTGGGTTACACAAAAACTACCCAAACATTGGGTTGTTACGTCTGACACAGGATCTGGGTAACACAAAAACTACCCAAACACTGGGTTGTTACTGCTGACCCAGGATCTGGGTTACACAAAAACTACCCAAACACTGGGTTGTTACGGTCTGACCCAGGATCTGGGTTACACAAAAACTACCCAAACACTGGGTTATTACGTCTGACCCAGGATCTGGGTTACACAAAAACTACCCAAACACTGGGTTGTTACGTCTGACCCAGGATCTGGGTAACACAAAACTACCCAAACACTGGGTTGTTACGGCTGACCCAGGATCTGGGTTACACAAAAACTACCCAAACACTGGGTTGTTACGTCTGACACAGGATCTGGGTTACACAAAAACTACCCAAACACTGGGTTGTTACGTCTGATCCAGGATCTGGGTAACACAAATCTACCCAAACACTGGGTTGTTACGCTGACCCAGGATCTGGGTTACACAAAAACTACCCAAACACTGGGTTGTTACATGCTGACCCAGGATCTGGGTTACACAAAAACTACCCAAACACTGGGTTGTTACTGTCTGACCCAGGATCTGGGTTACACAAAAACTACCAAACACTGGGTTGTTACGTCTGACCCAGGATCTGGGTTACACAAAAACTACCCAAACATTGGGTTGTCACGTCTGACACCAGGATCTGGGTTACACAAAAACTACCCAAACATTGGGTTGTCACGTCTGACACAGGATCTGGGTTACACAAAAACTACCCAAACACTGGGTTGTTACGTCTGACACAGGATCTGGGTAACACAAAATCTACCCAAACACTGGGTTGTTACGTCTGACCCAGGATCTGGGTTACACAAAAACTACCCAAACATTGGGTTGTTACGTCTGACACAGGATCTGGGTTACACAAAAACTACCCAAACACTGGGTTGTTACGTCTGACACAGGATCTGGGTAACACAAAATCTACCCAAACACTGGGTTGTTACGTCTGACCCAGCATCTGGGTTACACAAAAACTACCCAAACACTGGGCTTGTCACGTCTGACCCAGGATCTGGGTTACACAAAAACTACCCAAACACTGGGTTGTTACGTCTGATACAGGATCTGGGTAACACAAATCTACCCAAACACTGGGTTGTTGCTCTGACCCAGGATCTGGGTTACACAAAAACTACCCAAACATTGGGTTGTCACGTCTGACACAGGATCTGGGTTACATAAAAACTACCCAAACACTGGGTTGTTACGTCTGATACAGGATCTGGGTAACACAAATCTACCCAAACACTGGGTTGTTACTGTCTGACCCAGGATCTGGGTTACACAAAAACTACCCAAACACTGGGTTGTTCGCTGCTGACCCAGGATCTGGGTTACACAAAAACAACCCAAACACTGGGTTATTACGGTCTGACCCAGGATCTGGGTTACACAAAAACTACCAAACACTGGGTTGTTACGTCTGACACAGGATCTGAGTAACACAAAACTACCCAAACACTGGGTTGTTGCGTCTGACCCAGGATCTGGGTTACACAAAAACTACCCAAACATTGGGTTGTCACGTCTGACACAGGATCTGGGTTACATAAAAACTACCCAAACACTGGGTTGTTACGTCTGATACAGGATCTGGGTAACACAAATCTACCCAAACACTGGGTTGTTACGTCTGACCCAGGATCTGGGTTACACAAAAACTACCCAAACACTGGGTTGTTACGTCTGACCCAGGATCTGGGTTACACAAAAACTACCCAAACACTGGGTTGTTACGTCTGACCCAGGATCTGGGTTACACAAAAACTACCCAAACACTGGGTTGTCACGTCTGACACAGGATCTGGGTTACACAAAAACTACCCAAACACTGGGTTGTTACGTCTGACCCAGGATCTGGGTTACACAAAAACTACCCAAACACTGGGTTGTTACGCTCTGACACAGGATCTGGGTAACATAAAAACTACCCAAACACTGGTTGTTGCGTCTGATACAGGATCTGGGTAACACAAAATCTACCCAAACACTGGGTTGTTACGTCTGACACAGGATCTGGGTTACACAAAAACTACCCAAACACTGGGTTGTTACGTCTGACACAGGATCTGGGTAACACAAAAACTACCCAAACACTGGGTTGTTACGTCTGACCCAGGATCTGGGTTACACAAAAACTACCCAAACATTGGGTTGTTACGTCTGACACAGGATCTGGGTTACACAAAAACTACCCAAACACTGGGTTGTTACGTCTGACACAGGATCTGGGTTACACAAAAACTACCCAAACACTGGGTTGTTACGTCTGACCCAGGATCTGGGTTACACAAAAACTACCCAAACACTGGGTTGTTACTGCTGACCCAGGATCTGGGTTACACAAAAACTACCCAAACATTGGGTTGTCACGTCTGACACAGGATCTGGGTTACATAAAAACTACCCAAACACTGGGTTGTTACGTCTGATACAGGATCTGCGTTACACAAAAACTACCCAAACATTGGGTTGTTACGTCTGACACAGGATCTGGGTTACACAAAAACTAACCCAAACACACACACACACACAAATCCAAAAGGCTCAAGGCAGGATTTTGGTAGAAAAAATAACCCCAGATTTTTGTGCTCCAAGGCAAGTATGAACATTATACCAAACACTTTACGTTTGAGTAGTTGGAGACATCAAATAAAGCATTGTTGCTTTGGTTCTCTATAGTGATCAAAGCTGAGAGGAGTGAATCTCTGCGCTGCTGGAGTGGAATCGAAAGGCTGATTGCTTGTTTATGAAGGTGTTTGCTCTGTTAGGAATAACGCTTGCTTCTGTGTCTGTCAGCAGGATCGTCTAACTCGCTGGAACCCCTCTAATTACTGCAGGCCTTCATACCTCAAACCAAGCTTCATAATGAGGAGCTGAAGAGGTCAGCAAAAACCAGCCAAGCGCTTTCAGTTTAATAGACATTTAAGTAGTGTTAATTAAACGGCATGTAATGGACAAGTGCTCTGGACATTCTGGACTAGAGAAGGAAGATCTCAGAGCCAGCTCATCAACAGCTCGGGTCATTCACCGAAACATCTCCAGTTGTGTTCAGCAGAAGAGAGACAACATGAGGGAGAGCAAATGATGACACAACTTTCATTTTTGGACAAATTATTCATCAGTGTTGGTGAAATTCTTACAATGTACACGTGTGTCGAAGTGAAGTGGGACAGTGTTTGTGTCATCCAGAAGTAACACTTGGTTCCAATTCCTTAGATTTCGTCGTGGCTCAATGATCGTGGGAAATGTGTGTCAAACCAGTTGAGATTCACTGGTCTAAATCAATATTGCTGTCCATTATGTATTAATTTATTTTGCTTAGCAGCTCTATCGTAACAGAAATGATGTCTTCATCGACAGTGCAAGAGCTTCTCAATCACACGACTGCAGTTTATCCTGTGAGAATGATGAATTACAGAGAGCAGAATATCACCCTGAATTAAATTATACTCATCATAAACACTGACCTTCAAGAATCAAACGCACCTTCCTTTAAAAGATAATTACACGATAAACACACTGGTCAACAGATGTGTAGAGCACTGATCTCCTCATGAAGAAAGAGTTGCTGTGCTCGCCCGCTTCGATCCCGGATTATTATCCCGGTTTCCCACTCGGGTGTGATAACAGTCATTATGAGACCTGTGAGCATGCGAAAGCGTTTAAACACACGGAAACAAACACAGGTGAGAGTGAGACGATCTGGAGGAGACGCGAGACGAGATGAAAATGAGCTTCCACTTTTATTCAGACACTAACAGACGTGATATATACGAAACTGCATATGTTGTAAAATATCAGATTTTCAAGTTAAAATTATACATGCACACAAAGACACTCTCTCTCTCTCTCCACACACACACACACACACACACACACACACAGTAAATGAAGTGTCGCCTTTCCCACAGCATTCTGTCATAGTTTTAAACTAACGCTAATGGAACGTATGGTAAGTTATCTGGTCTTTAATAATGTTCCCAAAAGTTAGCACAAAACCGTTATTTAAACATGGAACATTTTATTTCTGAATCACTTTAGTTGGATGCTCATAGGCTATATGTTTTTTTAAGTGTTAGTACGTTTCCTGGAACATATGTTTATTTTTATATATATATACATTTTTGCTAGCAGCGCCGGTCTGGTGTGGAACGGATCCGACAGCATCACTCCGGTCTGAAACATGTAAAGTCCTGCGTTTCAGAAGAGCCGTGGAGCGCCCGCTGTGCTGTAATGTGCTTGTTATCCAGAATCGGCTCGTGTTCAGAAGCCTCGAGTGAAACAGAAGGAAAGCAGGAACACGGCCTGCAATCAGATGAAAGCTAAGTCACCATCACACACACACACGCGGAAACATAAAGTTTGGCTTCAAGTCTCTGACTGTAGGTGTTCTGTGAGCATCAGACCTCTTGAGCTGACACTTATGCTAATGCTAGCTCCTGCGTGCTCGTGATAATGCGATCACATGACACGAGAGAGGAGGAGAACAGCGGACGGCCCTCGCATGTCATCGGCATTTCACGGCTTCTCTGCATGTACACACACAACGCTTCCAAACCAGTGCGTTCACATCTTTGCAAAGATGACACGCGATGATGATGGAAGTGGCTCCCCAAAAACACTTGCAGACGCTAATCAACAAACACGTCCAGAAAGAGAGATTTAATCAGCTAGAACAACACAGGCCTGTTCCAGTTCTTCCCAAACAAACAGTGCACATGGAGAAAGAGCGAGTGATTAGTGTGGAAGAGGAGGATGCTGGGACACGTTCCACACGCCGGCGCCTTTCATTTGCAGATGATCATTCTCGCTGGTGATTAGATGCTTTTGTTGCACCAACAGTTTTTAATATAGTGTGAATTACCCACTGTGCATTACAGGGCTGAATCAGGAGAGTGAGGGAGTAAGATTGCTCCGAAAGCCAATATAAAAGCCGCCAGCGAGCGCTTGACATTATCTGGTAATGTGCCGCGGGTTTGAGATGCTCTGCGTATGTGTCATTAAACCGGAGCGATGCGGCTCCCGCTGCGAGACCCTCAACCCGCAATTCACTCCGCCGCGTAATTTAGAAATTACAGCGACTTTCCGCAAAAGCGTCCACTTTAACAAGCTCTGGTAAAGCCACGATTGTTATTAAAACGGCGTCCTCTTCATCACAGAGCACTTTAACACTCACGCGCTGATCATTTCAAGCACAAACACAGAATGTAAATGATATCGCTTCACTTTTTGGCCTGTTTTGCTGTCAGGATCTTGAGTGAGTGAGTGTTTGTCTGATATTAACATCTTCCGGCTGGAAACACACACAATATTCAGAGCACAGTTTACAGATAACAGCCTGATAATCCACACCGTTATTTACTTTCACACTAAATGTCACGTCCGTAGTGATGCTTTTCCACACGCCGGGAGACTGTTTGCTTTCTGCGTTTTGATGGGGGAACAAGAAAACATATTTCTGTCCGTCCAGCAGATCAATGGAGATGCGTTGGCCCGTTCAGCGTGTGATAGATAGATCTTAAACGCTGTGTTGACTGAAGGCTTTTCTAGCGGTCACTTGTCGATCTGTTAGCCGAACTCTGATTGGCCCGAGGAGGTGATGTTCAAGTGTAGGTCATCATGGGGGAAAGAACATGAATGGAGGGATGTGTGTGTGTGTGTGTGTGTGTGTTCACCAGTCCTCAGCATCAAATCCTCCCTTAAGGTCACAATAAAACGACACCTTTGAGAACATTTCAACATGATAGTTTGTGATATACATTGAATATGTTTCAATAAAATTCAATATATACTGTTAGTGCTCTTCACTGAGAGTGCAGGACGGAGTTGATTAATACGTATGTAAGAATATTCAGATGGAGTGACCCTTCAAATGATAAAGTACTGTGACAACTGTCAGTGTTCTCAAAGGAACAATTCAATTTAGCAATGCTGGTTTTTGAACCTATGAGACGAATGTACGTTTAACTATTGTTAAATTTGAGGAGATTGAATGTAAACCAAGCTGTAATCTCAGCTAAGCAATCTGAGACAACACTCGGAGGAAAAGTAGAAGTTGGTTTGCGACATGCTAAGTTGGGTGTCATCGGCATAGCAAGGAAATTTAAGCCAAAGTGTCCTGAAAATATTACCAAGAGGTATACAATAAATAATAAATAAGAGAGGGTCCAAAGACGGAGCCCTGCAGAACACCAGTAGAGATCTGAGATCTGAACCAAGTCATCTACCAATGATCCCAATAAAGAGACTCTAATCTGTCTAAACTCGATACTGTGCACAAAGGGAATAAATGCTTCACTCGAATCGAGCAGAAAAAGTATAGATTAAAGTCTCGAGTCAGCAGCTGACAGTGAGTCATTAGAGGTCTTAACTAATGCAGGGATGATTGGAACGGAAAACAGATTCAAAGTGTTTAAATTAACTAATAACATTTTTATTTTACTCTGACATGTGAATGACAGATTTACTTATCCGAAGGACAAGCGAATGAAAAGGCGTAATGTTCGAGGCCTCCCTATATAGCAATGTTATCATGACACACATACACCGGTAGGCAGTGGCCCTCCTTACCTGGTGACCATGTCGTGGTCCCCCAGAATTTATAGTTTACCAACCTCTTTTTTTACCACTACACCTCTGGTTTTCCCTATATAGTTGTATTGAGGATTGAGGAAGTGGCATGTCTCTATATAAGTTGTCTCTGGTACAAAGGAGAAGAATCCCGTGGCTTTAAGAGATTATTTACCTCAGAAATTAATGGTCCTCATATTCCCTTCACTCCAATTAGTACAGTATATTCTGCACAGATATATCAGAAACTTTCCACTTCTTGTATTATACATGAATTGGTAACACTTTACAATAATAGTTCATGAATAATCATGTACTAATACCTGAATTAATAGTTACTTCAACATTAACTCATGATCAGTGAATATATGAACTAATAATGAACAAATGAAGAGCAACCCTTAATTACAACAGGAGTCACACTGATTCATGCATGAATAACAGCACCCTTACACATCTTAGTACATGTATGATAGTTAATGCATTAATTAACGTTTAGGGGTAAACTAAAACAGTCTCTATCTGTATGAATAAATAAGAAGTCATCTATATTTGAATTAAACATATGATTTCATTCTGCCATAATTTAAACTGTAATATCATAATCTGTAATCTGCAGCAAGCATTGTGACAAATAGCTGAATTAATTAATTAATTACTTTGTCAATTAATCTGTCTAATCTTTCTTCCTGGAACTACAGTATGTAGGGTTTGTTTCTGGTGGGACACTCATTAGTGGCACACTCGGTGCTCGTTCAGACACGTTGGTTGTGTTCTTATGGTAATGCTGGCATTTTAATCTCATAAATGATGACTTCTTTCGTAAACAGAATTAAAGACATGTTTGTATGTATGCTGTATTTAGGAGGTTTCAGGAGGAAGAGTACTTCAAGAGTACATATTTTAAAAATTATCAATTACACATGTGCTATACATATTCAGCTCTTCTAAATCAGAATTTGGTATTTTTTGGTGGATTGTAAAGAAGTGGAAGAGCAGAGGTGCTGTGCCCGAATTTGGATGGAGAAGGAAATGAAAGCGTCAAGCGTAAGTTCTACCAGAAAGACTCAATGTCACGTCACTAATTTATAATTTCACGCTACCAATCACAGCTCGACATCGAATATAAAAGACTGTTCTTACCGTTCCATGTTGTCACCCGCAGGTGTCGTAGCAAAGTTTTGATTCGGTCAAAGGTGCGAACGTAGGCTTGGAGCGTTTGAGTCCGCTTTTGCCTCAAACAACCGGATTACCTATGCAATCTTCATCTCCTGACTATGCTCCGTCTTTTCCATCCTTCCTGGAGCGTCTGGTCAGTTTACGGTCCCTCTACGTCCGGTGTTTCGGTTTTCGTTCCATCTTCAGACCAAGCGCCATTTCTGAACGCGCGCCACGTCAGCTCTACGCCGGTCTTCAACCTCTCGACGGCTACACAAGCCCAAAATGTCGGTAGGCGCTTCGCCTCCTGCAGCAGTTGCAGCGTCTTCTAAGATGAGGTCGGTTATAATTGCAGGCAAGGATATTATTTAGCTGCAATGCTTCCTTCGCCAGCAGTTAATCGGCAATCGGTCGACTGCGGTGACGTGGCAATGTTCCTTAAAACCTCCGATCCCAGACTGCAACGCAACTCGTCGCTCTGCGAATTTGTCATAGCATCCGGGACCTTCAGAGACATTTTACGTCAAGCCTTTCCCGACCGCAGGGAAGAGCTCGATCTATATCTGCTATGCTGGCAGATTTCAACCAGAGATAGGCCTACGGAGGCACGCTCTTCTACAAATACCATAAATCATTCTCAGTGAAATCCGCTTCTTTCACAACTCTGTCAATCATGGGCGCAGGAGCCATACGCGGGACACGCTCCCCCCACACATTTCAAAATCTTAATTTAGTCTATTCCCCAATGTAAAAGTTTGTTCACATTGCCTGCCCATATCTGCCAATTTTGGAGTCCCCCAATTAATCCATTCTGCAATTTTAAATACATCATTCAAATTTTAAGAACGGCGCATTCTTCAGCTGTTTATGTCGCCAGTCGACCATGATCTTGACATCGCACACCGCTCGCGCATGCGCATCCAGGTGACACGGATAAAAGTATGCATCGGCATCAATATATTCCCGGGAGCTCTGTAGTTGCATGGGATATGGAAGCGCGCAAAAAGTCCCAGGAACTTACAAAAGTGCCCTGGCCTTGAATGACAAAATATATTAAAAAAAATAAATAAATAAATAAATAAATAAATAAATAAATTAAAAATAAATAAATAAATAAAAATAAATAAAATAAAAAAATAAGACTAAACCCAAATTAAATAACCAAGACTTGGTTGGTATTTTCTCAGGAGATGTTTCTAGCATTTACTTCAGACACCGGATTATCAGCAAACTGCCAAGAGAACTTCTAGGTGGCTACTCAAAATAAACTAGCAATCTATTCAGTCAGCGTATTCGCGTTTGATCTGCGTGAAAAAAACCCGAAATATAATTGCTAGACCTACTTTTAGCTACCAAGCAACCTTTCCACAAGGGATAGATTTATATTAGTATTTCGGAAATAAAATCAACCATTTATTTGAGCTAATCAGTACATGTCTGATGTAAATGCTAAATGCCTAATACATGTTGATACCACAACAATGCAAAGTTTATGTTCTTAACCTTGCAGTTTTTCACATACCAGGTAAGCCTCATTTTCTCCATTTCTCTGCACAAAACTGTCCAGTAAGCGCATTTAATGGTTTATTTTCCTGAGGACGGTCTGTCACAGACTCCGAGCTTTCGGTTCGTCAATTTGGTGGTCAACGAGCTTCGGCTTGCGTTTCGTGCAGCTCGCACGGTCACTCAGCAGTTTTTGCACCAAAGGACTCGCAACACGGGAGCTGACCGCTGTCCATGGTGCTTATCCTTCAAACGTCCCACTTGATGCAAAAGGCAGAACTATAATCACTGTTAACGGCACTCCTCTATGTAATAACTTTAACGAATCTGTTTGCAACTATGTTGAGTGTAAGTTTTCGCATATTTGCAGCTTCTGCAGAGACTCGCACCCAAAATCTGTGTGCCCCAGTTGCTTCAGACCAGCGTCCATAGGTAAGTCCGCACTAGCTGAACCTGACACAGTCTCAAGGTAATGATACACGTTTTAGGACTAGGTCGGTCCTAGAATCTTTCCTCGTAGCCCACATGGTTCCAAAACGTGACATGCTCTCTCTTCTCAGGCATCTTAATTTCGCCATGAGAATAATTCCCCAAGGGCGCTTCATTTCTCGCCTGCTTACGCTGGCCCATTCAGTCAACAGCCGTCACGACTCGATCCTCTTAGACGATGAGTGCCGTTCAGACCTTAGGTTTGGTCACACCTGCTTAATAACTGGAACGGTATCTCTCTTTTATATAATGATGTTTCCGAATCTTCCGTTTCAAGCTATTTACCGACGCAGCTCCTTCTAATGGTTTTGGGGGTTTCTTTCAAGGACGACGGTTCGCAGAGAAATGGCCAGAAGTATTCCTCTCCTTAATTGCGAATTCGTCCTCAGTCGCTCTTTTCGAACTCATACCCATCGTCGTAGTCCGCCTGCTCTGGGGCACCGCTTCGTTTAGAATTCCCCTACTGCCTATTTTAATATCGACAGTTTGTGTATTCCTAGTTTATTGCTCTGATGCTCGTTCCTGAAGATTGCTACAATACGTAAATTGCGGCCGGCATTCAATTTTACGCAACGATTTCATAGCCCTAACCTCCCAAGCCTTTTCTCTGCCTACAATTCGGCTTTTACTCAAAGGCATATAGAAGTCTGCCCAAAAGACTCCAGACAAACGTCTTCCTATTACACTAAGCTCTCTGCACAAACTCGTATCTTCATTACGTAATGGACTGTTGGTGAGTATGTTAACATCCTCTTAGAAGCAGTGTTTTAACCGCATCCTACGGGTTTATGCGATCAGGGGAATTCACTTCTGATTCCAAACACTTTAATTCGGCTCGCGGCTCGGTTTTTTCCGATTTACGTCTTTCCCATTTTTTTTTATTTATCAAGTTTTCGTAAATAGATTCTCCGATCAGGCGTCAATATTACTATATCTAAAAATCAATAATTCCTATTGCCCTTGTACTTCTACGGTCCGATACCTAAGCACGACCACGCACTTGAATAAACTATCCTGTATTATTTTTTACGGATGGTCTTCCAATGTCCAAGCACCGGTTTAGATCTCATCTAGCTTCCGTCTTAACGCTTTGCGGTCTGTCTCCATATCTTTACACTGGGCTTTCCTTCGCATCGGAGCGCTACAACAGCAGCTGAACGCGGTGTTCCCGACTCCACTATCCAAGCTCGGCAGACGGTCTTCAGCATTCAAGACCTACATCGGATCTGACATCCATGTTATACAAATGCTCAACAAGCTCGCTCAAACCACGTTCAAGGTAAATTTTTCGCTAGCTACTGGTGGTGGTGGTTAATGATTCATATCATGATACGTTCGATTTTTCGCTGCTTTCGTTGAACTATACGCAGTTAATCTCGGCTTTCCGGCTAATTCATTCTTCACAATTAACCCAGCCTCAGGTGAGTATTATAGATTAGCTTTGATGGAAATACTATAATAATGCTTAAGGTTACTCCCTTGCTAGCTTACGTCTATACTATTTCATTTCTGATAGATGCAATACGGCTAGCCTATCGCGGCTCCCGAAACTCTACGATCACTGGCATCTAAGGCTATCGAGGCCTTTCTTTAATGCAAATTACATTCAATTTCTGTTTGACGCATGAACTAAGCCTATCGAGGCATCAGCCAATCGCGGCCTCAGCAATCGTTGCTTATTTCATAAACGCATTATACATGTAATCTCGGTTCTGACGCACGAACTAAGCCTATCGAAGCATCAGCCCATTGAGGCATTAGTCAATCGCGGATTAATTCATAAACGCGTCTTACATTTACTCTCCGTTCTGACGGACGAACTAAGCCTATCGAGGCATTAGCCTATCGAGGCATTAGCCAATCGTGGCTCATTCCATAAACGCATCATATCTCGGGTCGTACGCATGAACTAAGCCTATCGAGGCATCAGCCTATCGAGGCATCAGCCTATCAAGGCATTAGCCAATCGTGGCTCATTTCATAAACGCATCGTATTCTCGGGTCGCACGCATGAACTAAGCTTATCGAGGCATCAGCTTATCGAGGCATCAGCCTATCGAAGCATCAGCCTATCGAGGCATCAGCCTATCGAGGCATTAGCCAATCGTGGCTCATTTCATAAACGCATCGTATCTCGGGTTGTACGCATGAACTAAGCCTATCGAGGCATCAGCCTATCGAGGCATCAGCCTATCGAGGCATCAGCCTACGAGGTATCAGCCTATCGAGGCATCAGCCTATCGAGGCATTAGCCAATCGTGGCTTATTTCATAAACGCATCATATTCTCGGGTCTTACGCATGAACTAAGCCTATCGAGGCATCAGCTTATCGAGGCATCAGCCTATCGAGGCATTAGCCAATCGTGGCTCATTTCATAGCGCATCAGTTGTATCTCGGGTCGTACGCATGAACTAAGCCTATCGAGGCATCGGCCTATGCGAGGCATCGGCCTATCGAGGCATCGGCCTATGCGAGGCATCGGCCTATCGAGGCATCGGCCTATGCGAGGCATCGAGCCTCTGAGGCATCGGCCTATCGGAGGCATTAGCCAATCGTGGCTCATTTCATAAACGCATCGTTTCTCGGGTCTTACGCATGAACTAAGCCTATCGAGGCATCGGCCTATGGAGGCATCGGCCTATGGAGGCATCGGCCTATCGAGGCATCGGCCTATCGAGGCATCGGCCTATCGAGGCATCGGCCTCTGGAGGCATCGAGCCTATGGAGGCATCGGCCTATCAGGCATCGGCCTATGGAGGCATCGAGCCAATCGTGGCTCATTTCATAAACGCATCGTATCTCGGGTCTTACGCATGAACTAAGCCTATTGAGGCATCAGTGCTATCGAGGCATCAGCCTGTCGAGGCATCAGCCTGTCGAGGTATTACCTATCGAGGTTTTATTTAACAGCTTTTACGACTACTTTAAAGCCTATCTAACTATAATGGCAATCGCGGCTCTTACACCAATTCTCACCATAGGCTCCCTGGATACCATTATCCCAATCGATTATCGTGGCCAAGCAAGTCACGGACTGATGTATATGCTACTCGATTTAGTTTTATATAATATATATTTAAATATATATCTATCTTCATATGTTTGCCTCTTAATAACTCAGCCTATCAAGTCTCCGCTTAAATTCCCATCTCAAGTTTTGGGCCAGACACGGCTAAAAAGTTATCCTATTCGTCTTCCCATTTATTAATTCTTCTGCATGCCTTTCAGAATCCTCATAGGTATGTACGGAATTCATCGCAAATCCCTCTTTTTTGGGGGTAGGCTCCGCCCCTGCCTCTAACATCAGGCAGGAACTACAAGCTAGCCTTCAGACCCAGACGGAGGACGGGGCCTACGCCAAAGAACTCTGAGACGGAGCTTGTTCAAGACATCTACTTTATTCTGTCTGTAAACTCCTTTCACAAAATTAAATTCTATTTTATTCAGAGAATCCCTCTGAGTCTTTATGGTAGAACTGTACGAGTTAGGAGGAAAGTGGACACATTTTGAGGGGAAAGAAAATAAGACTAACATCGGACTGTAATATGATATAAAGACAGTAAACAAATCCACAAATAACCATCAACTGTGCTAACACTGATTTTAATTTTGAAAATTGCATCTGTTTAATGGATATATTAGTGTAGGTTTTACACTCTTGACGGCAGAAGTGGCATCACTTAAAATGGAATTAGATTACTAAATTTTTTATTGATGCATTTTTGTGTGTTTAATGAGAAAGGTTAAATGTTACATTACAATACATTAACTGATGTTTGTGACAGTTGCTGGTGGCAAATTTATGAACAATTTTACATTGTGTACCCCATTTATACATTAATTAACAAGCATGTACTAACGTGTAGTTAAGATGGTATATTCATGCAGGAATTAATATGACTCATGTCGTTGTTAAGGTTAGTTCCTCATTAGTACATGTCTTAACTCATCATTAGTTCGTAGTAAAATAATTATTAATTCAGGTATTAGTACATGATTATGCATGTACTGTTATTGTAAAGTGTTACCCATGAATTATATGATAGTATATTATATATATTGTATTATATATGAATGAATGTATTTGCATTGTGGTTGATGTGCGATGTGCTGGTGAACTGCACGCTAGGGTTAGCAGGATGAGTTCACAGACAAGACCATTGTGTGTACCGATGAACAGGGCTGTGGCGAGAATCCTCCACTATAGTCTTGTCAGTCAGGGAACTGTGTGTGCGACTCGTGCTGGATGAGCAGAGTAGACGTTTACAAGAGTTTACAACTGAAGCGACAATTATCTTTAAAGGGGTCATGAACTGGCTTTTAAAATTTTATTATATTGTTGTCTGAGGTCAACTTATGACAGTTCGCTTGGTTTTTACATTCAAAAACATCAATATGAATAAGTTATAGGCTATTTTCTACCCTAAGTTTTACCTGAAAGGAGAGTCTACCTGAAAAACGCTCTGTTTTTATGGGCGTGTCCCACTGAAGACTTGGAAGTAAACGCCCACTGCTGTGAGTGGATTACAGTTTTGCATATTATAATGAGTTTAACTCACCCATCGGTGTAGGTGGGGAAATTGTTTTGAAAACGTCCAATGTTGTCAAATGGCGACCGGAGTGATTGGCCCGTACATGTTCGACCCAGAGTCCGTGTGTTGCTCCATTCCTGTCAGGTCCAATATAGACGGCACTGCACCGTTCTTTACTCTTAATCGCTCTGCAAATCCAGTCTTGTGTACAGAAACAATCCTCAGTGAAATGAAGCGAACAGACAGACGATGTTTTACCTCATCAGCTGGAAACGTCATTAAAGGGTAACTAAACCCCTGGTCAGAGCCTGACTCCACCCACTGGCAATATTTGAAAAATGCAGAAAAAGTGGGCAGACCCCAGCGGAGATAGAGGGGACGAAATAGATGCTAAAACACTCTATCCTGATCGTTTTCAATACTCGCTGATTCCAACTCCTGACTCGATAAAGTGGTTTTGACGAAACAAGCTGGTTATACTGCCAAGGGCGTAGCTTGAACCAAGAGCATGGTGAGCTGAAACGTGCGTACGTCACGAAGAACTGCTAACATCCAATAGGAAAATTCAACTGCAGTAGCCACCATTCAACCTGAAGCACCGTTCTAGGGCAGCACAAAGACGTTTTTACACCATATATTGTAGAAATAAAAATATTATTTTTGACTTTATACACAAATGTAAAAAAGCTACATGAATCAATGACTGGTATTAATAAAGATCCATTCTTACAGATCATTAACTAAAAAAATAAAAAAATGTAAAAATAAAAATAAAGTTTCTCCATTCAGTCCTATTGGAGTCCAGAGGAAGCTTATGCAGCGACTGTCTTCTTCCACAATATTCTGTAGCGCTTCGGTAGTCTCGATCTGGTTTGTCATCACGAGGTAGGCATCTATGTTATTTAGCTATGCGTGTAATGCGTGAATCAGTGGGCGGGGCTAAACCAGCCGTGATATAGTAGGCGTTGATCATCTTCTGCGGGGGTGGTGTTTTATAATCTTTGACGTCATAGTTCCCCACTTTTAAAAACGAGTCGTTTGCTGAGCCTGGTGTCAATAAAAGCTTTTATTGGACTAACAAGGACGTTTTCAGTTCTGAAACTTACAGGATATTCTTATAATATGATGACCTCTTAGATGTCAAAAGCTCAAGGAAAATTAGATTCCTCAGTTCATCACCCCTTTAACTAAATGACATTTTTTCTGTTTCTATAAAGAAAGCAAAACGACAGTGGAGGCATAATGTGAACGTACTAACGAAGCTGTGGTATTTTCTATAATTTCACCTCATAGTCTGTCATGCGATATCATGAGAGCTTTCCCCTCGTCACACCCCTAATGATGAATCAAAACCACAGGACGAAAGACAGAGACGGTAATCCAGACGACTGCAGTCCACTCCCACGCAAGCCGAACCACCAGTCTGACAGGAGCACAGTCTCCTCGGCATCAGGACGACACGGCTCTCATTAGTATTGCAAATGAATGTCAATAAAACAACTAAATAAAACACAGCACAATAAAATCATAAAAACAACAGCATCCTCCGTCAGCGGCGGCAGCTAAATGCGCTGGCGTTCACTTATTATTGCAATCATAAAAACTCTGGTTTATAGTGCAATTACTTTTACCGCTTTCTGCACTTTGTTATTTATCTAAGTCTCATACATTCACAGAAAATAGCTTACTTTTGCATCGGTAATATCATGCTAAATGTTTTTCTCACGCAGTAAAAGTGGTTTATAATCGTGAAAAGATTTCAGAACAGGGATTCTCATATTTCTGAGCCTGTAACACAGCGGTGGAGCACGTGCAGATCTTCGCGCAGCCATGCATCACACACACGCACGTCCCGTGACAGTGAAGGATGCTGGGACACCGTCCTCCATCTCATCACCTGAGCTTCCACACGGCCTCATCTATATGAGCTGGAGCCCGGGCCGTCTATTACCCTGAACTGCTCCCACCGGCAGCCTTTATGCTGTAATAACCCCACCTATGCTTGGCTTATCATATTCAAGCCTCTCACAATTAAATGCAACCCTTGTCATTTGGGCACTTAGGGAAATCTGGCGGAGAGTTCTGTAGAGAGCGAGTAGATTAAAAAGCCTGGGTTTGTTTTACATAAAGGCTGGTTCTGTCAGGACGCAGCAGGGCAGAGCGGACGCCGTAATAAATCACACACACTCGGTCCACAGGCCTTCTGCTGACGCCACACTTTCTGCTGCACATGTGACCTCACTACAGTATTTCACACACTTCTCGCCTGGCTTACACTTCTGAAGAACAAAAGGACATCACGATGATCTTGTTGTCATCTCAGTGTGTGTTTGGGGTTGTGTGATTCCCATGTTGATCAGGCATAAGCAAGAGATCTTTTCTATTATATGCAAACATGCCCTACTTTCCCTGCAAATTCTTTTTTAGCCAAGCTGAATTCATGTTGTATTTAATGGTGCGTAATGCACCTCCGACCTCTTTAACACACAATCGACATGCATCCAATGGTATAATATTTATATTATAATATGCATACTATCTATTAGAGCTGGTATACAGTAAAACTGTAGCATGGATTATAACATTACTGGCTCACACTTTATTTTAAGGTGATGTTGTTATAGTGTAATTACACAAGTATTGAGTATTATTTATAATATTATGATGAATTATAAACACTATACATGTAGGGTTAGGGTTTGGTTTAGGGCTAGTTATCGTTAGTTACTGTTATTACCGTGTACTTACTGTAGTGGAATGTGTGTAACTGTCATGTCGAAACACAGTGTGGTAACACTTCATTTTACAGTGTCCTTGTTACAGATGTAGTTACTATATTAATAACAGTAAATTATGCATAATTACATGCAACGAACCCTCAACCAAACCCTATTCCTAGCTCTTTGGTAAATACATGTAGTTACTTGATTTTTACTCAGTATTTAAAGTCCCTGTAAAGTCAAAATTAAGTGTGTGTTCTGAGTTTGTCACACCACAGAAAAATGTGTTATTAGCCACCCAGCCAAATTTGAACAAGTACATAAAATAAGCTATCAAAATCTTGAAAAATGAGCAGTTATCTCTGTTCTCTAAACGCTGGGCGTGTCCGCTGGCTGCGTGGAAACCACGCCCACTCTGCGCGGTGATATTAGCTGATTCTGCTTTCGGGACGGGAGAATGAACGCTGAGGCGGGAGATCGTCGGTCCGGCCCCGTTCACCAGTAACAGCGGATTATCAGTGAATCCCAGTTGTCTCTGAGGAAAGTTTATAAAACGATCCAGTGTAAAACGATCTCTACAGAGGCGGGTGTTGGCGGTGATCCTCAGCTCTTCATCAAGGTTGGCTCTCTAAAAACCTCTTCTTGATGTGATCGTTTTTAGGGAATTTAAATGAAGATACCGATCTGTTTTGTACATGATCGCATCCAGGTAGTAGCCCATGCATTCCTGTGTTGAAGGCGTAGCTAGTTAGGAAACTGTTGGCTCTGCTGTAGTAACTAATTGTACTGACAGTCACTCGCGATTGAGCTGTGAATGCGAATGTGCTCGGGGAGTGTTATTGTGTGTAAGGGGAGAGATCAGACTCTGTGCGGTGTGTCCAGGAGCTCGTGGGCTCCAGTGCGTCATTGAGCCCTGTTTTAGCCCCGCCCAACTGCACATTTCTGTACTTCACAGTTCACAGTCTTTGTAATATGTTTTAGCAATACATATGTAACATATATAATGTGTTTAGAACTTTTTCGTAGAATTGCCTTTACAGGGACTTTAAATGTATAATTACTGTACAGTGTAACAAAGACACCATAAATTATGAAATAAGGTGTAACCCTGAGTATTACCTGAACGAATGATTCATTCATTCACACAGATTTGACTCAATATTCAGTATATTTCAGCAGATATCAGACACACACTGAGGGATTTGTGTGAGAAGTGTAAACAGTGTCTGTGAACATGAGATTCACGCAGACTCAGAATAAGTCGATGTATTTGTGCAATAATTGATATTAACAGCCCGTTTGCTCCCGGAGTCTGGTGTGTGTGTTTTGGGCACGGCTGGCAGCGATTCGGAGACTGTGTTTGCGCTCATAACAGGAGCTAATGAAGTCCTCCTGATGAAGGCAGAGCTCATCATTAACATCCTCTCAGACCTCTCCCTTTGTCTGCCTTCTTTGGCTGTAATTGTGTGTCATGTGTTAAAGGAATTAGTCAGCCGCCATCCTCAGTCCACTAATGACGAGACACCAAATCACACTCAACACAGATGCAGCCGACGGCCAGACGCACCGAGACGCTGATGAAGTTCACACACACTAACGTCATGTTTAGTGTGTGTGAACTTCATCAGCCGTCTCAGTTCGTCTGGCCGTCGGCTTTATTGGCATCGATGGATCCATGAAGAACTGTGACATCCATTGATTCTTTCTAATGTTCTTCACACTGAAAACAAAAGTGGTTATTTGAAGAACGATTATTTAGGAAATAGTTCTTCTATGGAAAAAATCAAAAGAGAACCTATCATGCCCTTTCTAAAAGTCTTGATGTGTTTCAGACTCTACTAGAACAGGTTTTCCTGCTTGCGGCTCCTCTCTTCCAGTCTGTCAGTAACGCTCTGTTTACTTCCTGTCTCTATGAAGCCCCTCCTTCTGAAAGCACACTGTGCTCTGATTGGTCAGCTGGAGCAGAGTGTTTTGATTGGTCGAGCGCTTCGAGTGTGTTTGGGAAATGCCCCGCCCCTTTCCATGACCGCCAGTTTAACACACTACTGACTAACTCAACCAGGCCCCGCCCTTTATTATTTATTATGCACATGAATTATTATAATGAGGAATATTGAGACGTGTTCATTCAGCTCAAGACTACAATCAGAGCCCGTCTAACGGAGAGCCTTGGCACTTCCTATTAGCCCCGTTGTGTATCATCTTGGTTGCAGTTCCATTAGAATTCCACTGGAGGTGATCACGGGCGAGAGCAGAATGAATGGGAGTCTATGGGGCTAAACGGCTAAATGTGTCTCTTTCACCTGCTTGTCGTTAAATTAACATAGATTTTATTGTTGATTCCACAAGTTCAATATAGATTATAGGCCAAAAGTCGAATGAACGAGTACTTATGTCCTTTCGATTTCTTACAGGTTAGGCCGTTGATGGCCTGAACACGCTAGCATTCTGCTATTGTGTGACGTCATCACATTTTTGAACGGATTTTTAGAGCAGATAAGTGAATTTAAAAATGCAATTTTCAGCTGAGTGTATTATCTTAGCCCTCCCTTTTGAACTGCAACTTTCAAATTACTTGACAAAAAATGACATCCTGAGAAAAGTGGATTTCTGGGGGTGAAACCCCATTGACTCCCATTCATTCTGCACTCGACCACGAGCGCCCCCGCATGGACAGAGACGTGTTACTGCAGCCAGTCCAGAACCCGGAAGGAACCAGCCAGTGCCAATTCTCTTCAATTAGACATTCTCTGCTACAATGGAGGCGTTTTGAGGAGTTGAGAAACACTGAGGAGAACGGGAGCTTCTTCACACACTGAACACGGATGAACATGGACAAAAGCAGACGAGGTGCTTTTTAGGAGTGTGTGGATACTTTCGGCTTGGCAAGTTCACAATCAGCAGATGCACTTATAAATGTATTAGCGTTCCCTCGTGTGGGATTATCTCATTTAGCACACTTCCTAAAATCCTGCGTAAACATTTACAATTAATTTGCGCTGGCTGCAAAGCCTCTGTTTTACATAAAGCTGATCAAATGAAGTTGTTTGCCGCAGTTTGTCAGTGTGTCGGCGGGAGGAGTGTGTGTTCCCCGTGGAGTGACGGCGGAGAGCGGCTCGCGCGGGTGTTCAGCGTGCGCTCCTGTCCGTCAGTCTGGAGAACGGCCCCGCGAAGGCTCTGAGTCTGCCAGACGGCTCCACGCCACCAACAGCCCAAGTGATTTGTATTACAATAATCCTTTAATTACTTCATGGCGAATGTCTATAACACATGAAGTCATTGAGTGCAGCCGTCGGAGGGAAAGGCGGAGAGATCTTGTTTTGCATAAAGTCTTTAGCTAAGTCCCGCGTCTTTGGCTCTCTCTGTTTTGATAGCTAATATATCAGCCGGGGAATAATGCGGCCTACATTTCCAGGATATTTTTCCAGGCGCCGGCCTCTGTGAATGCGTGTCATCCGCAGGCCTTTAATGTTGCGAATCGCAGACGCTCGTCAACACAATAGTGCGGTTCTGCACGGCATAAAGAGATGCTGGAGACATGATGAGCCCCTGATCTGCAACACCAGACTCTAAAGCCTGACACATCATGCATTGTAAAGTATTTTAATGCATTGATTATGCCAGTGTAATGCAACTTACAATGCAATGCATCAATGATAAACAACCAATTTCAGATGTAAGAAATCTATTAATTCCATAATGCATTTTAAATTATCGATGAAAAGATATAATGCATTATAATAACATACTTTTTTGTACTGCATTGCACATAAAGTTCAAGATACGAGCTCTCCAATAAAACATGCATATATCTCTCTGAAGAAGAGCCGCTGATTGGGGGAAGCGCTGTGAACCAGGGGTCCTGACCATAATATTCAAAAGGAAGATTATGGAAAGCATATTCACTATAGCAGTGGTTCTCAACCAGGAATAGACTTTAAAACAGCATTTTTATGTATATTGATTTATATATCTGGGAACAGTCTTGAAAATTAAAATCTTTAGTGATTTAATGGGTTAAGTCATGTAAATGCGTTTTTTATGATAATAACTGTAATTGTTTTGCTACAGCCCCACTCCTATAGTTTGTGTAAATAAAAGGCTGATAATAAGCAGATTTGTGTTTGGATGTCATGAATCTTCTCTGGAGAGCTTCTTGTTGGCCGGATCCACAGAGTTGCTCATTCGCTGCTCATATGCATGGATGCGTGCGCATAATGAAGAGCAATTACAGTGTTTCCATGGCACACACACGCCCCGGTGTCAGCTCTAATGCTCCTGTGTGTGTTGAAGAGGGCGAATCACACACCAGCGTGTCAGCTTCATCTTCAGAGCTTCTTTCTGAGTCTAATTTCCACCACAGATGTGTGTTTCTGGACATTTCCCTTCGATACAGCCCTTGACATCTGTGTGGAGCTCCTGTGAACCGTGTTTCTGCAGACCTGAGATCAGACATGGGGCGTAACCTTCTACATTTACTCCAGTGCATTTGTGGAAAATTAGTGCTTTTAAGAATAGATTTAAATGTGGGCACTTTTACTCTAGAAACATCTCTAATAAATAAACACTGTTCTTCCTTTCGTTACCTTATATGACATCTTTAGATGACTTGCCAGAAATAATGCTTGTCTCTTCTGTGTTTGTTGCAACTATGTCTAATTATGATAATGATATAATAATGTATATAATGTTATAGTGTATGTCTGTGGGGTGTAGGACCTCTAATACAGGCTTCCTCCCCCTGAAGATCGACAAAACAAGATCTTGGGGGTTCAAAGAAAATAGTCTACCGATAATATGAAGCTTTACCTGTTAATATAAAAATACATTTCTAGCTCTATCTAGTTGAATTAACTACACTATAACACGCACTCATTCAGCGATGTTGCATTTATTGCATGGACGCAGAGCATAATGTGTTAAAAGTGCATAAACACAGTTGAATTATAACATTTGCCCTCTTTATTGCTTAACAACAACACTGAAGGAAGTGAGTAAGAGTACTCCTCCTCAACTCTCGGACCCCTGTTGGCCATTGTGTTATTCACACCTGTCTATACAGACTGGAGAACGGTTTTGGGGACTGGACACACCTCAGATTGAAATACATCGCATCTGTCATATGGAGCACGACCAAAGACATCTGATTTAGAACACATACTGATCTACATCACGTCTGATGTAAAACACATCTGATTTAGAACACATCTGATCTACAACACGTCTGATCTACAACACGTCTGGTGTACAACACGCCTGATTTAGAACACATCTGATCTACAACATGTCTGATCTACAACACGTCTGATTTAGAACACATCTGATCTACAACACGTACTGATCTCACAACACGTCTGATGTACAACACGTCTGATTTAGAACACCCTAATGTACAACACGGTCTGATTTAGAACACATCTAATCTACAACACAGATCTGACCTACAACACGTATGATCTCACTACACGTCTGATGTACAACACGTCTGATTTAGAACCACTGTCTGATGTACAACACGTCTGATGTACAACACGTCTAATTTAGAACATGTCTAATGTACAACACGTCTGATTTAGAACACATCTTGATCTACAACACGTCTGACCTACAACATCGTCTGATCTACAACACGTCTGATGTACAACACGTCTGATTTAGAACACTGTCTGATGTACAACACGTCTGATTTCAGAACACATCTGATCTACAACACGTCTGACCTACAAACACGTCTGATTTAAAACACGTCTCATGTACAACACGTATAATTTAGAACACATCTGATCTACAACACATCTGATGTAGAAACACGCCTGATGTACAAACACGTCTCAGATTTAGAACACATCTTATCTACAACTACGATCAGATGTAGAACACGCCAGATGTACAACACGTCTGATTTAGAACACGTCTTATCTGCAACACATCTGATTTAGAACACATCTGATCTTACAACACATCTGATTTAGAACACATCTGATCTACAACACATCTGATTTCAGAACACGTCTGATGTAGAATACGCCTGAATGTTAGAACACGTCTGATTTAGAACACATCTGATCTACAACACGTCTGAAGTTAGAACACGTCTCATGTAGAACACGCCTGATGTACAACACGTCTGATTTAGAACACATCTGATCTACAACACGTCTGAGTTAGAACACATCTGATCTACAACACGTCTGATTTAGAACACATCTGATCTACAACACATCTAGAACCCATCATGGTAAAGAACGCAATCAATCCAGATCTGGATCCTTATTGAGCTCATATTTTTAATTGAACTCCTGGCAGACAATAAGAAAGATTCATTTGACCATTTTTTATTTGCGTCTGCCAGGATCTGAAATGAAATGTTGAATGTTTCATGGGCTAAGAAAAGGGCAGGATTTGTCTTTGTATTGTCCACCAGCCAGAGAGAGAGAGCGAGAGAGTGATGATGATGGTAAGGGGAAAGAGAAAAGAAAGGCAATGGAGACTGATAAGAGACAAGACGAATGAAGAGAGGAGAAAGAGGCAGAGGAAGATGGATGAAGATGTGGGCTGTCCTGTAATATCATCATCCTTCTGTCAGCCCTAATAGGCTTTTCCAGCCTCACATCACTCATACAGATCCTTCATTAGATTCAAACCGCCAGAGGTTTGATCCGCACCTCACCGACGCGCTTTAACAGATGGAATGATCATTTTAATTCTGTGTGGGTTCATGTCCTCGCAGTCAGACTACAGAACAACAGAAATATAGCAATGACATTTTCATTAGCAGGAGTCTGAATATCTCTCTCACTCTACACACACACACACACACACACACACACACACACACACACACACACACACACACACACACAGACACACGTGTGTTATGGGAGTTTCCATAGAATATTCATTCTGTCCCCTTACACTAATCCTACCGTACCCCTAAACCTACCTATCACAGAAAACATGTTTACATTTTCCAAAAATATCACTTAGAATGATTTATAAGTTGTTTTCTCATGAGGACCGAAAAATGTCCCCACAAGAACAAGGATCTCGGATATTGCCCCAAAATGTAGTTTTGTGCCACATACACATATTACACAGCTGTACGTGACTGATTCTCCTCCAGTCATCTGTGAAACATGATACTTTGGATTTATTCGGTTCAAACCTTATTTTTCGAATGAATATTAATTTTCCCAAAGACAAAAACTACAATAAAATTCAAACAAAATAAAAAGATGATTTATTATAAAGACCATATAAAATATTTTTATTCAACATATAATATTTTTGCGATGGGGACTTTCAACTTAATCTGGATAAAGATGAGTCCGTCATATAGTAGAGCAGCGTCTAACACACACTGACACTTTCAGCATCAGACCAAAAAGAGCATCAGTTTTATAGAGTTCACAGCCAACAAAACCAAAAACGTTCCCTTTAAGTCACAAAACCATTTTTTAAATGTTCTCTGAAACTTCTTAAAGGGATACTCCACTTTTTTGGAAATAGGCTTATTTTACAACTCCCCAGAGTTAAAGAGTTGAGTTTCATCGTTTTTAAATGCATTCAGCTGATTTTCTGATATTTAGAAGAATATCAGTAACCAGACAGTATCTGGTCTCATTGACTTCCATAGTAGGAAAAAATATATACTATGGTAGTCAATGAGACCAGAAAGCTGTCTGGTTACTGATATTCTTCTAAATATCAGAAAATGGGCTGAATGGATTTGAAAACGGTAAAACTCAACTGTTTGACTCTGAGGGAGTTGTAAAATGAGCCTATTTCCAAAAAGTGGAGTATCCCTTTAAAGGAGTAACATTTAACGTTCAGACCTAATGAAACCTTTCAGAAATAAACAATTGCATGAATGATGAAGTGATGTGTTGAGCTGTTATTAAACACCAGACAACGTAGAACAAACGCTCTATCAACGTCACTAGAAGAACGTTTGTTCATTACCTGAAAGATCCTGGTAGAACGTGCTGAGAAACCTGTGTGTAAGAGAGGAAAGTGTGTGAATACAGCGGCTGGTGAAGCACCGGGCCGCACGGGAGGCTTCGAGTGTGTGTGTGTGTGTTGGGTCAGAGAACAGACGTCTGTCATCAGGAGGTGTCAGAGACACACAGGGCTGGCAGCTGGCGGATCCGTCAGAAAACACACCGGCAACAGTGTCAACATCCACTAACCCCGTCAACACCCGCAGCAAACAAGCCAGCAGCTGTGACGTGTGTGTGTGTGTGTGCTCATTCATCAGGTGTGTGTTCACCTGAATACGGCCGTCACAGAGGCGCTGAAAGCAGCCGGCGAGGCCGGACAGGTGGAAGCGGACACATTCAAAAGAGTTACTCTGTTTACCACATGTGTCCCTGTTAGGATTGTTACTGCAACAATACCACACACACACACACACACACACACACACACCGCAGGATAATGGTTATAAATAGAGCAAATGTTGCGGCGCACAAAGAGAAGAGCAGATGCAAATCTTAAGAGAGTCACGCCACACTGAAATATAGCTAAGCCAACACACCAACACACACACATCCCTTTATGAAGAGCAAACGTTACACTCACGGCCCATGGAATAACTCACACACACTCATTTCAGCTGATGCTTTGTGTAAGGCGAAGCGCATCTCACACACACACTGCTCAGGTTTGACATTCTGGCCTATTTGGCTCTTCATGTTGTTTCAAGAGTGGAGAGAAATCTTTTTCTTATTTAACTTATTTCAATCACACATCAGAGATCTCTTCAGCAGTTTACACACTCCAACTTACACACTCCAGCTTACACACTCCAGTTTACACACTCCAGCTTACACACTCCAGCTTCCACACTCCAGTTTACACACTCCAGCTTACACACTCCAACTTACACACTCCAGCTTCCACACTCCAGTTTACACACTCCAGCTTACACACTCCAGCTTACACACTCCAGCTTACACACTCCAGCTTACACACTCCAGCTTACACACTCCAGCGTACACACTCCAGCGTATACACTCCTGCTTACACACTCCAGTTTACACACTCCAGTTTACACACTCCAGTTTACACACTCCAGCTTACACACTCCAGCTTACACACTCCAGCTTACACACTCCAGTTTACACACTCCAACTTACACACTCCAGCGTACACACTCCAGTTTACACACTCCAGTTTACACACTCCAGCTTACACACTTCCAGTTTACACACTCCAGCTTACACACTCCAGTTTACACACTCCAACTTACACACTCCAGCGTACACACTCCAGTTTACACACTCCAGCTTACACACTCCAGTTTACACACTCCAGTTTACACACTCCAGTTTACACACTCCAGCTTACACACTCCAGCTTACACACTCCAGTTTACACACTCCAGTTGTACACACTCCAGCTTACACACTCCAGCTTACACACTCCAGCGTACACACTCCAGTTTACACACTCCAGCGATACACACTCCAGTTTACACACTCCAGTTTACACACTCCAGCTTACACACTCCAGCTTACACACTCCAGCTTACACTACTCCAGTTTACACACTCCAGTTTACACACTCCAGTTTACACACTCCAGCGTACACACTCCAGTTTACACACTCCAGCTTACACACTCCAGTTTACACACTCCAGTTTACACACTCCAGCTTACACACTCCAGTTTACACACTCCAGTTTACACACTCCAGTTTACACACTCCAGCGTACACACTCCAGTTTACACACTCCAGCTTACACACTCCAGCTTACACACTCCAGTTTACACACTCCAGTTTACACACTCCAGTTTACACACTCCAGCTTACACACTCCAGCGTACACACTCCAGTTTACACACTCCAGCTTACACACTCCAGTTTACACACTCCAGTTTACACACTCCAGCTTACACACTCCAGCTTACACACTCCAGCGTACACACTCCAGCTTACACACTCCAGCGTACACACTCCAGCTTACACACTCCAGTTTACACACTCCAGCTTACACACTTTAAAAGAGACTTTAAAAGTCACAATTATGACCACTTGCAAAATGATGACTTTAAAAGTCAGAAATATGACTATCATTTTTCATTATTATGCCATACTAAGCAATAATCATGACATACTAAGTCATCATTTTGATTTATAATTATGAAAAAAAATTAATTATGAGATACTACTGCATCATAATAAAAAAATGAGAGAAGAAAAGTCATAATTATTACTTTTCATGTCATAATTTCAACGTTTTATCTCATAATTATGACATACATATATTTTACCAAACCCTGATGTTTTTATTATGTGGTGTATTTAAAAAAACAAACATGTCAGATCCCCATTTAAGACAGATGGTGTTTTTTACTTTGGATTAGTCTGAGCCGTGACCCAGGCACCGCCTCCGACCTTGACCTCCAGCTCGGGTCAACACCGCACTCAAGGGTCAGCCAATCAAGAGCTGAGACTCGCCGTCTGTCAGACAATCAAGAGCTGAGACTCGCCGTCTGTCAGACAATCAAGAGCTGAGACTCGCCGTCTGTCAGACAATCAAGAGCTGAGACTCGCCGTCTGTCAGCCAATCAAGAGCTGAGACTCGCCGTCTGTCAGCCAATCAAGAGCTGAGACTCGCCGTCTGTCAGCCAATCAAGAGCTGAGACTCGCCGTCTGTCAGCCAATCAAGAGCTGAGACTCGCCGTCTGTCAGACAATCAAGAGCTGAGACTCGCCGTCTGTCAGACAATCAAGAGCTGAGACTCGCCGTCTGTCAGCCAATCAAGAGCTGAGACTCGCCGTCTGTCAGCCAATCAAGAGCTGAGACTCGCCGTCTGTCAGACAATCAAGAGCTGAGACTCACCGTCTGTCAGACAATCAAGAGCTGAGACTCGCCGTCTGTCAGCCAATCAAGAGCTGAGACTCGCCGTCTGTCAGCCAATCAAGAGCTGAGACTCGCCGTCTGTCAGACAATCAAGAGCTGAGACTCGCCGTCTGTCAGCCAATCAAGAGCTGAGACTCACCGTCTGTCAGCCAATCAAGAGCTGAGACTCGCCGTCTGTCAGACAATCAAGAGCTGAGACTCGCCGTCTGTCAGCCGATCAAGAGCTGAGACTCGCCGTCTGTCAGCCAATCAAGAGCTGAGACTCGCCGTCTGTCAGCCAATCAAGAGCTGAGACTCGCCGTCTGTCAGCCAATCAAGAGCTGAGACTCACCGTCTGTCAGCCAATCAAGAGCTGAGACTCACCGTCTGTCAGACAATCAAGAGCTGAGACTCGCCGTCTGTCAGACAATCAAGAGCTGAGACTCGCCGTCTGTCAGCCAATCAAGAGCTGAGACTCGCCGTCTGTCAGCCAATCAAGAGCTGAGACTCGCCGTCTGTCAGCCAATCAAGAGCTGAGACTCACCGTCTGTCAGACAATCAAGAGCTGAGACTCGCCGTCTGTCAGCCAATCAAGAGCTGAGACTCGCCGTCTGTCAGCCAATCAAGAGCTGAGACTCACCGTCTGTCAGCCAATCAAGAGCTGAGACTCGCCGTCTGTCAGCCAATCAAGAGCTGAGACTCACCGTCTGTCAGCCAATCAAGAGCTGAGACTCACCGTCTGTCAGCCAATCAAGAGCTGAGACTCGCCGTCTGTCAGCCAATCAAGAGCTGAGACTCGCCGTCTGTCAGCCAATCAAGAGCTGAGACTCGCCGTCTGTCAGCCAATCAAGAGCTGAGACTCGCCATCTGTCAGACCAATCAAGAGCTGAGACTCGCCGTCTGTCAGCCAATCAAGAGCTGAGACTCGCCGTCTGTCAGCCAATCAAGAGCTGAGACTCACCGTCTGTCAGCCAATCAAGAGCTGAGACTCGCCGTCTGTCAGCCAATCAAGAGCTGAGACTCACCGTCTGTCAGCCAATCAAGAGCTGAGACTCGCCGTCTGTCAGCCAATCAAGAGCTGAGACTCGCTCGTGTGTCAGCCAATCACAATGACTTCACTCTTAGAAATAAGAGTTCCTGAAAGTTTTTTGTGTTTGTTTTTGCAGTCGACGCCACAGAAGAACCTTTCAGTCAATCAGCTTTACTGCCAAGGAATTTTTATTAGTGATAAAAGACATACATCAAGACAAAGATAATAAAATAGTTTAAGAGTTAAGGACACAGTGTGTGTGTGTGTGTGTGTGTGTGTGTATGTGTGTGTGTGTGTGGATGACACTGTTCAGCTTCTATATATTAGTATTAACGTTCTGCTTGTGACAAGCTTTGGTTGATCATGTGAATCAGTGAATCATTATATCAGATAATTTAATACGTTTTTTTCTTACTGTTACCTTAACTGTGCGTTCAAACCAGGCTGCGCATAGCGCGTCAAATTCGCGCCTGACGTGTCTCAGTTTGACGCTTGACCACTTTGTCTATGGTTTCACCATTTGCTCGCTCCAGGAGCTGCGCCTGGATGACGGCCGCTGTCAGCAGTATTTCCGCTGTCCCGCGCCCAGTTTGATGACCTCTTGTTCCCGCATTCGGAGTCGAGGATCACCCTCGCCCTCATTCACCTAATCTAGCTGTCATTTATTTTTGTTTTGATGATAAATAGAGCCAGCTTCCAAAAGTTATTAACCTGAGGGCTGTTTCACAAAAGCAGAATTTAGAAATCCAGGATAAGAGATAAAGCTGGGCTTGACCTAGTGATGATCAGTGCATCCTGGCTTTATCAGTTTCACAAAGGCCAAACCAGGCTCAGGAGGAGCGGCTATGTCAAGCCAGGTGTAAGTAATTCAGATAAGTGGGTGTCAACAGCTTTCTTCAAGAGACCACACAGTCGATCACAGATTCATTGATGCTACAATGGATAAGTTGCGTGCGCCATATACTTCCAGTGTTGGGTGTAACTAATTACTAAGTCATTAGTTACTGTAATTTAATTACTTTTCCCTTGAAAATGTAAAGTAAGGGATTACTCTTAATTTATCTGTAATGTAATTACAGTTACTTCTGATGTAATTGAGGTAAATACTGTGTATAGATCAATCCAATCTCACAGCGATTCGTATGCATTTTATGAGGTGTCTAAATATTACGAATGACAAAATTCGTACAAATTCGTATGAATAATTCATGCAATTTTTTTTGAGTATTTATTTGAAAGAATTAAAACAGATTTATGTCTATCCTTGTATTATTCAGCTGGTTGAGATTGATATGGGATTTTGAAAGTAATTAGTAATTAAAAGTAATTAAATACTTTTTACAGAGAGTAGTACAGTAATCTAATTACACTGTCGAACAGGTAATAGTAATGTAATTAATTACTTTTTTAGAGTAACTTACCCAACAGTGCTGACAGCTGATGTTACTCTTTTTTGTTACACATCCTATCAATATTTGTACAGAAAAAACATGACTGGACCAAAGAGGACCTGGCAACAGGTCAAGATCAAATATAAGAACATTTTGCAGACTGGTAAGTGTCTGATAAAATCTTGGGACCCAACATTCTGCACAGGTAGCAGATGCCATCCCCTGAAGGGGCATAGTTTCTCTTTATCATAATTACAGTAACATATTTCTGTTCATCAAAGTCTTTATTTAACACTTTAAGCAGTATAACTAGGCGGTAAAATCAAAATATTTGAACAAAACATGAAAAAAATTACTTCAAGTGAGCATAAGCTAGCTTGGTGAATGCAATGATGGAAGGTGGTTAGGTGACCCAATGATAAAACACAGTGACTTTTAATGCATTTATGGAATATATTTCACTATTAATATACTAATTTATGTTTAATATTTATTTAGGGTTTTCTGTTTTTCTTGATGATAGTGATGAACAAATACTACATCAATTAGGCTATAGGTCTAGTGTAGAAATCAAAATATTCAAATGTTAGAAATTTGGCTATTTTGTACATTTCTGAAATAAATATTAATAGGTATATATATACACACACACACATACATACACACACACACACACACACACACATATATATATATATATATATATATATATATTATGTTGTTGCATTACTTGCCTTTTACTTTTAGAGATTAAAAACTACGTTCATTTTGCTGTTGATCTATGAAGGAAACTGGTTGGTAAGAAAGGGGGCATTTTACCCCACCTTGGGTGGGCGCATCACCCCACCGCTGGGGCAAAACGCCTCCTTTGTACAAAAATATTTTCAGTCAAAAAAAATGTAATTATGAAGGTTGAGCAATTTTAATATTTGGTAAATAACTCCTGCCATAGACACTCAAAAATGGGATGGCAATTGTAGTCACCTTTATGTTTTGTTTTACAGTAATGTCACATTAAGGGGGGCGTTTTCCCCACTCTTGTTGCGGGTAATTGTCGGGAAAAGGCAATAGGTCAGACCTGTCCCGAAACACTTTTCAGGTCTGAAAGGCCTTCTCAATATAAGTGCTTCATCATCTACCATGTCATCCAAAAAATAGGCATGCCATTGTAAAGGACGAAACTTTATCAGCCATTTCTCTAATTCCTCATCACAATAGCCTATTAAAGACCTATCTGTCAAACTTAGAACAACAGCAGTCTTCAAAAACATATTGAACAGTAACAATGCCCATATGGATAATTATTATTATAGTTAATAATGGTAGGCTACCATCATAATGTTACAATAATAATATTAGGCTACTTCTGGCGTGAACCGCTGACTGAACAGATGAGGCACTAGGATTGACTAAGCCTGGCTGTTAGCCTGGTCTGGAGCAGGCTAGCTGCACAGAATAAAATCGCCATGGTAACTTATGTGCTACTGCTTTTGTGAAACCAAGTTCCGGCTTAATTCAGTACAGGATATCTGGAAAATCCCGGCTTAATCCGCTATCTTGGTTTTGTGAAACAGCCCTCTGTCCTGTGATTTTCTCTCTACGTCCAGACACAAACTGATGCACAAATGTTGATTGTCTTTACGTCATACTATTTCATATAATCTAGATATAAGAATTGAGAAGAACCACCGCTCATCTGTAAAGTCTTATACAGAGGTGCTGCTGCATGAAATGATCGTGAAAAATAGTAAAAATAGCACACGCACACTCAAAAAACTGTGCAACATCAATTTAATCTGCAAGCTTTCGGTCTTGCGACCTTCTTCAGGCTTACAAACAGAGTGAACATGGCCATACTAAAAGGCTCTAGTCAATCACCTCTCCTGATTGTGTAATGCCAGACACCTGTGTTGACATGGCTAAGGCTATAGGGATAGGGAATGTGGGTAATGTAGTTTAAAATAACCCATAACAAATATCCCTAGACACAGGGTCTACAGAAAACCAAAACAACATAAGATGCATAATGATCACAGAAAATATATAAAGATTACAAAAAATATATATAAATTATATATAAATAAATTCAAGGAGAAAAAAATACACAAAAAAAATATATATAACAACACACAAAATAAATTGTTTAACAAAGAAACCCTTCTTTTCAAAGCATACATAATGCTACATCAACAACCTATTACATGTAAACATCAGGCTATGGCCGTCATAAAACATGAGAATAGTTTGAAGGTATTTAAAGAAACACACTCATATCGAAATCCTCATTGAGGCCCAGTGGTTGTAGAGCTTCTAACCTGTAGATCCAATACAGCTCTCTCTGACATAGCCGCCTGTCTACATCCCCCCTCTGTGAGACGTAACCTGTTCTATTCCCTGGAACCTGAGGGAGGATACAGGATGTGAGTAATCGTTAAAATGGCGGGCCACAGGGTAATTCATATCATTTCGTCTTATTGAACTTTTATGTTCGCTAATTCTTTGCTTCAGAGGGCGAATAGTTTTGCCAATATAAATCATATCACATGTACATTTAAGCATATATATGACATTTTTAGTGTTACATGTAATCACCCCTCTTACTGGAAACGAATTCCCTGTTCTAGGATGTGTAAAAGTATTCGTTTTAAACGTGTTGTGGCACTGAGCACAGTTACCACAAGGGTAATTTCCATGTTTTAGGGGAGCCAAAAGTGTCTGTCTCGGGCTTGGTAACATATTAGCTCTAACCAGTTTGTTTCGTATGTTTGGCCCTCTTTTGAAAACAAAAAGAGGTGGATCTTCGAAATGTTGAGTGAGAGCTGGGTCTGAAGTCAAAATGTGCCAATATATAAGAATGGTGCTCTTAAATATGTTAGCCCGGGGATATAATCTAGATATGAAATGAATAACATTTGAATACAAAATGAACATGTTTCATATATAGAAATGTTTCAAGTGATAAAATATTTGCTTTGTTGTGTATAATTTAGTCATATTAGAAAATAATTTATTGAAGCATCCAGACACTTCACCACGTGAGCAAGCAGCTAGGCTCCTGATTGGTCAACGCTGACGCGAATTCACGCCAAAGTTCATATTTTCCAACGTGCTGACTGCACAAATGGCACTAATTAAATTATTTGTGCGTAGCGCACTTAACACGCCAGATGGTCACTTGCGCCATTCGTGTCGAAACGAGGCGAATTTGCATCTTCCGCGCCGCACTCCACGCCTCATTCACGCCGCAGGAATTTTTAACACGTAACACGCCTTTGCATTGACTTAACATTTGAAATCATTCTTGCCTGATGAGCTATTCTGTTCCGGTGTGAAACGCACCATGAGTCTGTAAAACCTCAAATGTTGCCAACGTTTTTCATGGAACATTTCTGACACCACAGCTGCCGTATTCTTTTTACGGTAACTTTAACAAAATGTCTTTTACAGTGTATGGTTAAGTCAGATGGGACATAATTACAGATTATGAACATATTTGAATGGATAATATGAATAAACAGGAGTGAATTTACCAGAACTACTGCACCACAAGAAAGACTCTCAGCTGCTCGACTGATGAAGGTTAGTGTTCATTAAGCGAACAAATATCAATGATATTACTTCCCAATCTCTGGAAATACACTTTCCAATTACCCGAGCAGCAGAAGTCTGAGGACGTGTGTGTGAGAAGCTCGTGTGAGTGTCTGAGCCGCTGACCGGCCTGACCTCCAGACTCCAGCCTGATTGGCAGGGTAATTTGTGATGCTATAAGCTGATACTCTTTCTGCAGATAAGTCTGCTTAAAATGAAGACTGTCATAATTCATCCGCCGCTCATCACTCGAGCGTCAAGCCGAGCCGTCAGTGGAGGATGACTCTTCTCCTTCCTCGTGTATTTCTCTGATGAGTTTACAGTGAGCGGTCCGGCTCCCTCGTCAGCTTTTCCTGTGCAAATTAACACACTCAGTGGAGAACTGGAGTCCAATTTAGATCCAGAGCGGAGTGTGCAAATTAGCCATGTTTTTTAATTAAGCGCATCTCTCGGCATTAGCAAGAGCGCCATTGTTCGGCATCGCGCAGGTGTAAATTTATTCTCTCTGGAAGCCCTGCGATGTCCGTCCGTGGCGAGCGCATGAAGTCAGAGCCCAGCGGGGGACGTCACATCGGAGCGTCCGGCGGATTACTCCTCATTTGAGGATCTGCTTATAACAGTCTCCATTAAAAGTTGCCACCGCGGAGACGGATCTCACCCGCTGGACGCTGACAGACAGTCCCGCTCCGACATCGGCAACCGACGGCCTCCTTTAATGACTTCTCGGGCCTTGTGTGTTTGTGTGTTTGGACACCGTGAAAAAATATCTACTAAATTTTACGGTAAGAAAAGTTGCAGCTGTGGTTGCCAGAAATATACCATAAAAATACGGTAGAAACATTTCAGGTTTTACAGACTTAAATTTACAATAAAAAAAACTTTTCACTATTTGTTATAATGTCAATTGAAGTACTATATCTGTTTTGTACCATTGTAGTGCACTGATATCCACCAATCACAGCAGAGATGAGAGTCACATGATCAATCAAAGCTCATCACAAGCAGCTTTTCCACGCGGAAGTTAAGAGTAATATACAGAAGCTGCACAGTGTCATTCACACACGTCATGGTAACAAACATGTTCAGTATTAAATATTAAATAACAACATTAAACCCTAATGTACACAACTAATTAGAAAAAAAAAACTAAGAAACATAGTGATTTCAACAAGAATCAAATGTGACGGTCGTGCAGGGAATAGTGGGAATGACAATGTGTGTTTTTTCACTGTAAATTACACAATGACTTGTTCTTTTTCACTTCCAAAAACGTAAATTACATTAAATGTACGGTTAGATCTATCACTCCTGTCCACCGTATGGAGTATCGGAACATTCACCTGTTTTCCCCTTAGCATTTTTACTGTTGTTTTATGATTAAAATCCCAATAGTTTCTACCGTGTCCGTGTGCCTGAGCCTCAGACTGCGTCAGACCTCTTCTCGTGTGAGCGAGGGAAAGAGGAAGGCCGTAATCTATAGATCGGACACACAAAGCTTCCTGCCGTTGAGACCTGAGGCCGGCCAGACAGCATCCCGTGTGAGCGGACGTTTGCTGGAACCACTTCAGAGGATGCTCAACCAAACCACATTACTACAATAAAAGTCAAAACATCAATTAAATGCAAATATATATAAATATATAACCATATGCAACAAGGAATACCTGACAGCAAAAAATATATATATATAAATTAATCAAAAATATCTATCAAAAAATACCAAACCACAAGAAAACTAAAGAATATTCCCAACACCAATATATAATATCAGACATAAAGCAATAAATCCAAACATACAGATCAATGTCATTATTAAAGAAAAGGTGAATATCAAACTCATGATGTGATGAGACCATTATGTGATAATGTATTGAAGTTATTGCGAGTAGGACATGGTGGCTTGAGCAGAAATCCAGTGCAGATTGGCGTCGCTCTCAACAATACCAGTGTTTTCTCAATTATACCTTCAGTGCTATACACTGGAAAGAATATTGTCTGGTTTAACTTAAAAATGAGGTAACCTGGTTGCCTTAAACCTTTAAGTTCATTGGAATTTGAAAAATTGAATATTCATTTAATAATCAGAAACTCAAAATATGATGTTGTCTTGAACCACATAAATTATCTGAAGATCATTTGACATAAGAAAAATGTTATGATAACAAATCCATTTTTATTTTTGTCTTATTTGCATCTGCTGTCAGAAAAGCGTTAACGGCCGTAATAACTGACTATCGATATCTATGGATTTTTAGGTAATTCTGCTAACTTACCTAGTTCACTTTGTTATTGATGTTTTATTCCATTTAAATATCTAAACTGTTACTGTGAAGAAGAAAAAATATAAAAATGTTTAAATATCAATCTGCACATGTGAGGGACATTGGTTATGCTAATCTTTGCTTGCTCCTTTTAAGTTATCTCAGTAAAACCTGCAAAAAAATCATGAAGCACATACAAAAGACCATGGGCCTCATTTATAAAACTTTGCGTAAGGATTTGTGCCGTCAGAAGTGGCGTACGGATGAAACATAGGATGTGCGATATCTAGAATATTCGCATTTATAAAACTTGTGTCGTGCGCACATCCTACGCATCCAATTTGAAATGTGGCGCAGCTTTTTGCGGCTTCATGTTACGCCCATAGTTGCCCATAAATAGTCTGTGAAACACCCACAAGTTAATATTCATCGATTGCGAAATCATGTTAAACACAGAGAGGAAATAATAAAAACGTAACTTCACTCAGTGTGAAAGTAGAAGTTATCGTAAGCGTTCCACTCTCAAATCTTTCCATTTAATCGCCACATCTTCTAAGAGCGCAATATCAGCCATTGTGCGTCATTACGCATTGTGATAGGGCATTTTATTTCCATCCATTTAATTTCTGCATCTGACAAGCTACAGATGTCGGTTATAATCTACTTGGAAATAGGAAAATAGTTCAGCGCAAATGTAATTTCTTGCAGTTTTCTGAATGGGTGAGACATACGTCATACGTTATTTGATTAAAAATAAAACAAACTAAAGGCATATGCATGAATACCATGATTCCGTAGCTGATGAAGACATTTTTACTATGAAACAACATTCCCCAGTGGACAAATAACACATCTATCTGATTTATCCACTCTATCTCTAATCTCCTAAGTATCTATCTATCTGACTGACTATCTAATTGCTATATCTGCTCTGTGATACGGACACATTGGTGCGAGATATCAGTTTTGTACATTATTTTGTTCTGTTTACCATCTTATTTATGAGCATGAATTGTATAACATGCCATATTATTGCAGAACATAGGCTATTTAACTGTTTGGAAATATGTGTTAATTTGCATTTCTGTTGCAAATCGATTGTGTTCGTGTAGGCTGTTAATTGTAAGACTGGCTTTGTGAAGTCTTTGTGGTTATTTATGAGTAGTCATTTATTTTACACACAACGGTTGACAGTTTCACACACTTTCACGTGTTTTTTCCAACTGCTGACGTGTGTCGCCATTTCTCATTACACACTCGTCTTTGTGTGCGCACGCCTGGGTCAGAGCTTGTGTGAAGGATTGCACATTTTACCGTCAGAGTTTGCTTTTTATAAATACTCAACTATTTGCGTCAGAGCGGCGTAACGCCTTCTTTTTGTGCGTACACTAACGTTGCATAAATGAGGTCCCAGGAATCGGAAGCGATGAGACCTGAGATTACAGAATGTGGAAGTAAGTTGTGCATGTAGCCTATTAGCTAATGGAGGATATCAAATAAAGCAATTAACTTCTTCTGTTCTTTACATTTAGATCTTTAGATCAGGCAGAAATCCTAAAGCGTGTTACAGCAGATATTCAACCCACTACGCTCTTAATTCATAAAATACTGGAACACAGAGAGTAGCTCAACCTCTTCAAGAGATCTCCGTGTGTGTGTGTGTGTGTGGGATATGCTGGTTTTGGCTGATCTGTCAACACAAATTTTGAGATATATACCTTTTGGTAATTATAAGTGTGGAGGTTGTCAACAATGAAATTTAACGTATAAATGCAAACTTTTAATAAAACTTGACTGCAATATATTGGCATTGAAGCTGTGAAATATCTGATATCAACAACCTGCTCTTAAAACACTGAAACACTTTGAATACATTAGAACCATACATTATCAACAATGAATACATTATTGTCTTAACAAAGAGTTTGATATTCGATATAATAATGGCATTGATCTGTATGTTTGGATTTATTGCATTATGTCTGATATATTGTTTGCGTGTTCATATATTTTTGGTAATGAAACGCTGTGTCGTTTTGTGATCGCTGTGGAATGCCTTGGGCGTGATGGTGTCTGAAGGGGAAATCCAGACGCGAGAATGAACCTGACTTTGGCAGATGGCAGCCCTGACGTCACTGACAGTCGAGACCAAGGGTATGAAGGCCACCTGTGCAATACGTCATCCTCTTATTGTCTTCAGGGAACGTGTGTTCAAACATGGGATCTGAACAGGCAAGTTTATCACACTAGCTCTGCTCCTTATATAAAGTGAGTTCTAGCATTATCTGACTCCTGATGACACACACGATGTGTGTGTTATGTGTATGGGTGAGGAGCACACTCAGTCTTTGAGGGGCTGTTGCATTGCAAGCGCTTTCCTCTAAAGAAACTTTGCTCTCATCTGTCCCATCTGTCCGTTTCTCCAGAGGGTCCCGAATCTTAGTGGGAATGGGGATAAGCTTTCCCTCGCTTCTAGAGGCTGGGGTGGTTTCGAGCAGCAGACCCTGGAACGGGAGCATTGGTAGGTGACGTCTCCTCTATTCTTTGAGCTCTCCGCTCCGCCTGGCTCCTACAGCTGTGAGCTCAGACAGGGACTTCACTGTAGGCCTGTGAGCTTCCTTAATTTCTGCTCTCATCCGGAGCGTCGGTAAGCGAGAGGAGGCCCTTAGAGAGTTGCTTTTGTGGAGGCCTCTGCTCAGTCAGGCTCTCTCTAAGCCTCCTTGCTTTCTGCTTTCAGATGGAGCGTTGCCAGACTGCCTCTCGCTGTAGAGAGTTGAGGCCCTTCTCTCCTCAGATCTGGATATTGATATCAAGTAGTTAGGCTCTCTGTGGGCCTCATTGGTAGCAGTCCTGGGCGAAGGGCGCAGTTCAGGCCTCCTCTCACTTCCGCAGAGGCTCTGACGCCTCCGTCCTCAGAGCTCAGCCTTTGCAGGCCAAGTTCTCAAGCTTTCTGTGAGCCTCCTTGATTTCCACGAGTGTCGTGCTAGGCCTGAATCTCACCCAAAGAGTCATTTATTGGGGCCTCAGCTCTTCTGAGGTCTGCTAGGACAGCATTGTGAGTGCTAGGCCTCTCGAGATGTCCTGTGCGTGGGGGGTTGCAGGCCTCCTCTCATCATGAGTCGTCTTCTCCTTATGAGACTTGCCTGTTGTTACGTCATGGGTTGCCGTCCACCAAATTCAGGTCGTGTTTCAGATTCCCACTTCAGACACCGGTCACGCCCAAGGCACTCCCCAAAGCGATCCCAAAGGGATGCAGCGTGAGTTTCCTATTCTCATGGAACCATGGTTAGATGCATATCCTGAGACGTTTTCTTGCGGTTAGGTATTTTTTGATGGGTATATTTCTTTATTGCAGTCAGGTATTCCTTGATATAGGCCTATATATGCTTATAATTGTTTGTATTTAATTGATGTTTTCACTTTTATTGTAGTAATGTGATTTGGTTGTTTTCCTTGTGTTTATTATTATTATTGATGTAACTCTTGTGTGTGACTCATGTGATCCAGGAGTGTGGTGGTATATAAGGCTGATCGGTACGTGTGGTGTATATATAAGGCTGTGGTGAGAACATAAATATTTTTCTATTGCTTTAATTTTATTTAGTTTTAATTCATTTTTTAATTTTAATTCATTTTTATGAAAGAAGCAGTTTGTAAACACAAAATGTAAATCACCCTGGTCACTTTAAATACATGCATTTGCACATGCTGTGTTTCTGACACTTCGATCCTGGAGAGTGTCCAGAGTGTATCTGTTGATTGGATGGAGGCGGATCTGAATGGGAGTTCTTTTAATGAACAGTCAAAACAAATGTTAAAAAATACGCATGCACTGAGGAATCGTTCACAATAACGTGCATTAAGAAAAATGATTTGAATTTACATTTAAAGTCAACTTCAACAAAAACCATCTGGAATCACAACATTGGTGTTCCTTCAGCCTCCGAGAGACTGTCACCTCAGTTCTGGCTTCCGGGAATAAACTCCCATAATGCCTCACTCTCTGAGAGCTCAACCATCTCCTGTGATCCCAAGCCTCTGATAGTTTGCATCTGAAGAAATTCACATTTTGATGTGACGTTCCGTCGATTCGATCGGCATCAGGTGCATTGGCCGTGAATCTGTAGAACCGGCATGCGAGAAGCTTAACAATACGCTGTATGTTCTACACAGGCCTATATTTTATCCTGAAACCCATTTACATCCTGTTAACCGTTTCTCAGGGCAGATTAGCGGCTGGGAGAAGGCAGAGCGTATCCCCCGAGAGAGAGGCTTTGCTGCTGATAAGGCCGGTTATAGGAAAGCGGGATTAGTACATCTGACCAGGGCAGAAACGGCTCATCCTGTCAGCCGCCGCTCATTAAACACGCGCGAGGACATGAGCGCAGCCGCGGAGATAACTGGCTTTATTTATGCGGGCGGAGGGTGGCGAGGGTACAGGACTGCCGGATCCCGGGGGCTCCGTCCCGATCACATGATGGGATGCTTCATCGCCGCCCACCTCCGCGCAGATGTGGAGGGATACGCCTTATCTCCTGGAGGAAGGATCTGATGGAGACATGAAGACACAATCCTCAAACAGAGACCCAGTTCCCAGTTAATACCGCTTCTGCTCATTGAAATAAAGCTTAACAAAATATAAATATTTGTTGAAAAATAAACCTGAAATTTACATTTAAAAAATTAAATATGAAGATGTTACACTCCTCATACAGAAATCCAGCCTGTGTGCTCGAGGGTTATCAAAGTATTTTAAACATTTATGTTCATTGAAATAAAGGTAAAATAAAACATAAATATAAGTTGAAAAACGTTGCCTGGAAATAAAACTAAACCTGAAATGTACACAACTTCAACCAGTTGAAATGACAAAAGCACACCAAATATGAGCTCAAATGAGACTCACGCGCTTTTAGTTTTAATATTGGTATTTAGAGTAGACATAATTGCATCAGAAACATTCGTGTGGCTTTTGTTCTCAGTGCACCAACAATTAAAGTGATCTAATCAGCAAACATTTACTCATTACAGATTGAAATCCTTTTTATATTCAGAAGCCGGTTAATTAATTAGTTGTGTTAATGACCCGTTAATGGCTGCGGATGAGGAATTTTAACGAGGTGCCTCAATTAAATATTATCTAACTGGCTAATCAATGTTTTTAATTAATTATTCACATTATATTTTGCAGGGAATCGATTCCCAGTGCAGCCGAATTAAAGTCAGGGTGAGTTTGCATGTGTCGAATCATCATCGTATGTCTTTGCTTTATATTGTAGAGTATTCTCACAGATGCCTGAGTCTAAAACAGCAGATCTTAACTTAGCAGCGGCCTGTCATCACGCGATCCACTGGGAAACTGGAAGAGCTCTCGTCATCGGGAACGCTGGAAACGGGACAAGGCCATGCCGAGCCCTTCAGGTCCTCAGAGAGAAACACATCCTCTCACAGGACTCTATGCCTGAGCTCTCCATCAGGACACCAAACCTCACAGCGCCTGTCCTTTCCACACTATACTGCTTCCTGCTGGTTGCTAGGGTTAGGAAACAAGTGAAACACACTAAACATGATGATTTGCAGGTATGACTTGTCCCACAGATGGTGTCCCAGAGGACTCTCTTTCACAGCCGACAGTATCCAGAAACACCCAGAACATCCTAACAACCATTTGCAACACCTTGAGCAACCACACAGAACATCCTAACAACCACTTAGCAACACCCTAGCAACCACATAGAACATCCAAACAACTGTTTTAACAACACCCTAGCAACCACACAGAACATCCTAACAACCATTTAGCAACAACCTAGCAACCACACAAAACATCCTAACAACCATTTAGCAACACCCTAGCAACCACACAGAACATCCTAACAACCATTTAGCAACAACCTAGCAACCACACAAAACATCCTAACAACCATTTAGCAACACCCTAGCAACCACACAGAACATCCTAACAACCATTTAGCAACAACCTAGCAACCACACAGAACATCCAAACAACTGTTTTAACAACACCCTAGCAACCACACAGAACATCCTAACAACCATTTAGCAACAACCTAGCAACCACACAGAACATCCTAACAACCATTTAGCAACACCCTAGCAACCACACAGAACATCCTAACAACCATTTAGCAACAACCTAGCAACCACACAGAACATCCTAACAACCATTTAGCAACAACCTAGCAACCACACAGAACATCCTAACAACCATTTAGCAACACCCTGAGCAACTAAGTGCTGGGCGGTTTGACCAAAAATCTATATCACGTTTTTTTTTTCAAAATCATAACGGTTTTTCGTTTTTGTTCGGTTCGTTTTTTTTTTTTAATTTTTTTTATGCATAGTCAGGTGTTCAATGCATTTTCTACTGGTTAAGAGAGGAATTACTGCAGTAAATTGACTTAGGATGGTCTATTTTACTGTCATTAGTGAATATTGTAGAATAATTCCACACTAGTAATACAGGTTTGCATGGCCTCAGAAAATTATGCTGTTTAACAAATAATAGCCATTCATGATTCTAATGAAGTGAGGAATCAAAATGCAAAGACAACTGCAGTCAAAATACAGAACTTTTATTTTAAACAACACAATTAGAACAACTTGGAATACTTTTGCTAGTTCAAGTACAAATCCAGGAACATTACGTGCATTCAAATAAATATAAAAGGAAATCTTGTCTTGCATTGCTTTTGAGGTCTATTAAAGAAATTAAAACAAAATTATGCAACTTGCATTAGTTATTCCTTCAAAAGTATTGCTTCTGAAACCAGAACAAACATAAAATAAATATAGAACGCTTTCATCAGACGCGTTGCCATGGTGATGAGCTGGCCCAAAGTTAACTTCCGTTCTGTTAGTTTATACTGTTTATTGGATAATACGGCATTGACTGTATTAGATACTATATTAAAATAGCTAGGTTTATCCAAATATCCGGTACAGTGTTTCCCATGCATTTATTAGTGGCAGCCCACCACATTATCAGCGCTGACCGCCACATATTGATTTCCGTGTTTTTACAATTTAAGATGGAAAAGTCTGTATTTAACTGCAGAGTTGCGTGCAGCGCATATCGCACACTCCCTCTCTCTCTCCTCCCTCTCTCTCTCTCTCTCCTCTCTCTCTCACAAACACATTGACAGCGGAGCAGAATGTATTATAACAACGCTGCACAGATCCATCCAACATCCTGTCATTTGGAGACCCACCTTAAAAAAGGTTAGCAAGCATGTAAGAAGCTAATAAGGAGAGATATGTTCACCTTATAAAACCCCGTTGCCGCGCCTCGCCACAGTTTTTTAACACTGCGGTAAATCAGACACGTCGTAGAAAGACATCTTGTCTCCTATTTTTGTTCAACGGGTCTGGTAGTATCACATTTCAGTTTGGCCATGTAACATTTATTTTATTTGACTGGCAAGAAATACCAGCTACTATGGTTATTTACTTGTTATGGATTGTCTGCGCAAGTTTGCCGGAAGTTAAGTTTGGGCCAGTTTTATGCACATGCGCAGAACCGTTTGTTTATGTTGTCACTGCTGAAAGCGTCTATAAAGTGCTACTGACTTGGCACACAGGATTATCCTGTATAATGGAAACAATAATTAGCTTAGACTTTCTTTAGCTTTCCCCGTGTTACATGTTGATGTGGAGGGGCGCTAAATCCGCGGCTGAATCCGCGACTGATTTAATACATTCTTGATATTCCAGAGAACATGTTTGCGGCTAAGGCGCTGGAGCAATTTGCTTGTGTTGCCGGGTCATTCTCCCGAGCTGAGAATTTTAGCCCGACAGCACTTACATAAAATGGTTGTTTGGTCGACGTCGGATTTATGGAAAACAAAAAACCTCCAAACAACAAACCCGGCTCCTTTTTGGCACAAGTTCTTCTTCGGTGTCATCACTGTCATGTTGTACTAATTCTTCAGCATCCATCGTCCATGTAACGTAACAGAGCGCTGCTGTTTGTTTACACTCGTCAGTGCTCAGTAGTGCAACAGGTAAAGGGTCCGTCTGAAACAGTGATCGCGCATACCACTCAGGTAACGCGGCATCGTTTCGAACGTTGTGTAATTAAACCGGTATGGCGGTTTATTCAAAATCAAAATCGTGACGAAAATATAAACCGGTTTTCGGTTCTAAGCCGGTTTACCGCCCAGCACTACTAGCAACCACACAGAACATCTTAACAACCAGTTAGCAACACCCTAGCAACCACACAGAATATTCTAACAACCATTTAGCACCACCCTAGCAACCACATAGAACGTCCTAACGACCATCTAGCAACACGCAGAAAATCCTAACCACTTAGCAACACCCTAGCGACCACACAGAAAATCATAACAACCGTATAACAACACCCTAGCAACCACACAGAACATCCTAACAACAACTATAGCAACACCCTAGCAACCACACAGAACATCCTAGCAACAACTTAGCAACACCCTAGCAACCACACAGAACATCCTAACAACCATTTAGCAACACACCTAGCAACCACACAGAACATCCTAACAACCACTATAGCAACACCCTAGCAACCACACAGAACATCCTAACAACCGCATAACAACACCCTAGCAGCCACACAGAACATCCTGAACAAACAATTTGCAACACCCTAGCAACCACCCAGAACATCCTTAACAACCACTTAGCAACATCCTAGCAACCACCCAGAACATCCTGAACAACCACTTAGCAACACCCTAGCAACCACCCAGAACAATCTTGTTTTCTGAAAAAAAATCATGTAAAAAATTAATTAAGTTTAAAGTTTATATTTTGCTAAAACAAGCACCATTATCTGCGAATGGGTAAGAAGAAATATCTTGAATCAAGTATACCCCATTGGCAGATCATTTTGCTTATTTTAAGCAAAAACTCCATTTTTTTAGAAGACAATATATCATTTCTTATGTCATTTTATCTAGTAAATGCTTCTTGATTTAATAATTTTTAGATATTTGGACTGGAAACAAGACAGAAACACTGAGTGAGAAAAGCATTTTTGCAGTGAAGATCTTCTGTGAGATCTGACATTATTCTCCGAGATCAGCAGAGTGCATGCTGGGAACTCCGGCATCGTGACCAATCCCGAGCCTCCGTGTGAAGAACGCATTAGGGCAGGAAACGTCTGTCGAGAGCTCAGATTCAGTAAAACCAGGGTTATTTTTTAAATGACTTTTTTCATAAATCCATTTTAAATAGTCACATTTCTCTCCAGCTAATAGGATCATGCTGAGGGTAATCTCCGCAAATCTGACAGAAGAAAAGAAGTTCTGGCCTTCATCTCCTTCCTCGCGTATAAGTGAAGAGATTCAAGAGTTTTCCTGTGGGAGAGAAGAGGACGAGGCCTGGAAACAGGGATCACAGCACACAAACACACACACACACATTAACACAAGACCCAATAACACACATTAAACCTGGCGTGTTCCTCCAGAACCGTGTGCTGTGCTGTCTGCTGGAGCGAACGAAGCGCTCCTCTAACGTGTGTTTACAGTCAGCGGCGCTATCCACTGTCATTCACTCGTCCAGAAACCCATCATTGCCAGATCAGCGTTTGACAGCATGTTCTGAGGCCAACGACACGCTTTATACACACACACAAACAAACAAATATTTCTGCACATTCATCAAATGGAGTGTGAAACATTCAACCTGCCGATAATGGAAAGTCACATTCAGACTGAACTCAGCAGAACACGATCCTCTCAGTATTCCTCACAAACATCCTTCAATCAAGATACATTTACTGGAGACGCGAAACAACTGACTGAACGTGTCAGGATGAAGTGAGTGTGCGATTAAAACAAGATAAGACACATATCTGCCAGTCGGTCTGACTTTTTTTTTCTTTGATTTAAGATCATTTTTCTGACCCACTGGCAGATATCTGTTATTATTTGAATCATAAACATAATTTCACTTTACTTTGGTGGTCCCTTTAACACATTCTGTTGACTATACGTAACTCTACACCTTTATGTCTACTAGCTCTCATTACAGTGTTAGTAGAATATTAGTAGAGTAAGTAGTAGAGTATTAGTAGAGTAATAAAAGTATTAGTAGAATATTAGTAGTAGAGTTTTAAAAAGTATTAGTATAATTAATAGAGTATTAGTAGAGTATTAGTAGTGTTAGTAAAGTGTTAGTGGAGTATTAGTATAGCATTAGTAGATTATTAGTACAGTATTAAAAAGTGTGAGTGGAGTACTGAGTAGAGCATTAGTAGAGTATTAGTAAAGTGTTAGTGTAGTATTAGTAGAGTATTAGTAAAGTGTTAGTGGATTATTGGTAGAGTATTAGTAAAGTGTTAGTAGAGTACTAGTAGAGCATTAGTAGAGTATTAGTAAAGTGTTAGTAGACTGGTAGGGTTAGGGTTAGAATAAGTTGACATGTAGTTGCAAATATACTATACAAATATACATGTGTATGCAAATAGTCAGTAGAATGTCTGAGTAGCATCACAATAAAGACTTAGCAGATATTAAGCAGACAGTCTACTAATACTTTACTAATAGTCTACTAACACTCTACTAATACTTGACTAATAAACCACTAATACCCCACTAATACTCCACTAATACTCTACTAGATACTCAACCAATACTACACTAATACTAATGCTCTACTAATACTTGAACTATACTCAATACTCCACTAATACTTTAAACTCTACTAACACTCTACTAATACTTGGCTAATAAACCACTAATACCCCACTTAATACTCTACTGAATACTCAACCAATACTCCACCAATACTACAGTAATACTAATGCTCTACTAATACTTTAAACTCTACCAATACTCCACTAATACTTAAACTCTACTAATGTTCTACTAATACTCTACCAATACTCCACTAATACTTAAACTCTACTAATGTCTCGACTAATACTCTACCAATACTCCACTAATACTTATACTCTAAGAATAATCTACTAATACTCATACTCTACTAATACTTTACTAATACTCTACTAATACTCTACTAATGCTCTACCAATACTCCACTAATATGTATACTCCACTAATACTCCACTAATACTCTACTAATGCTCTACTAAATACACTACCAATACTCCACTAATACTCTACTAATACTCTAATGAGAGTTAGCTGATTTAGCTGCCAAGTTACTTACAGTCAAGAGAACATCTAAAGGAACCTACAAAATTAAGCATTACCAAAACTCACTCCATTTTGACAAATGTTTGAGTAAACCACTCTTAATCTGCAGGCAAAACAAGTGAAAAATATCGATGTTGAGGTTTCACAACAATGAAAATGACCCCATGATTTAGTCACCCTGAAGCCGTCCTAGGTGTGTATGACACTCTTCTGTCAGACGAATACAATCAGAGTTATATTAAAATATGTCCTGGCTCTATGTCCTGAATGTTTAGATTGTTGTGCTGATAAAGAACATCATTTTTTGCAGTGAATTTAAAAAAAGAATGTTATTCAGACCGTCAAATCGGAGAAATATAGAAACTGTCCGAACTCAGTAAACAATATACTTTGGGCCCATTTCACTCCTACATTAACCTTAAAATGATAACATCAAATTTAACTGGTTTTATTAAGTCAACAATATTATTTAATAATGCTGATTCAACCTAAATACATTAATTATTCCAACAAAATGCATTTTTATGGGTTAAATCAGCTCTTAGGGCAACAATCGCAGGCTGGCAGTGTTTAGCACACACACTCCCGACTGATCATCTGCTCATATTAAACACTGAAGCGCTAGAAGTGTTTCCAGATGGAGGCGCTCTCAGGTACGGTTCTGTCAGCTCGGATCAGACGCTATCAGGATCCACACACACACACACACACCGCAGTGGAAGACAGTGGAGCAGATGAGCGTCTCAGGACTGACACTCCAGTCACTGCAGGAATCTCTTTCAACAGCGCTGACAGCAGCGACGCCTCAGCCATGATAAACAGCTTCAAACGCGCCGCATCTCCGGCTCTTCAAGGAAAACTCACTGGATGGAGAACATCTGAAGACGGACAGCACACACTCCTGCAGGTTCGCTTTGTTTGGATCTTCAGTGAAAGAAAGTTTTTCACACAGCTTCCATTTGAGTTTGTGCTAGTCTACCAAAACCAGTTTATTTGGAAAAACCTTCAAATGATGACAAAAAATATGAATCGAGTTCAGACTCAGAAGATTTGATCAAATGTGTTCATTACTGTCAAAGGTGGCAGAAGAAGTGGCGTTTAAGGCAATTCACAATCAATTCGGATTTTCTCTACAGATGTTCACATTGATATTCAAAATTCAGATTGCAGTGGGAGCCGGTCATGGTCCAGAACTGACCCGAAGGATAAACAGACGTCACACACAACCTGTGTTTGAAAAGGACCTTTAACCATAAAACCTGGACAAAAGTGGGTAAAATAGTTTTGATTTATTTTTTAAAAATACTTCCCTTGATCTGAGCGGTAGAAGACTTGGCTACTTTTCCTAAGTTTGCCTCCACACCACACACATTTTTTTGACTCAATTCTACAATGTTAAGTGGGTGAAAGAGTTAAGTTTAGCTCAAAGAACTTATTGGAATGATATTTTAATGTAGTTAATTTTTTATTTTATTTTTTAACTACATAGTAATTAATTTACATAGAAATAATTACATAGAAAATATGGTACTTTTTGAAGTAAATAAATTAAAAAAATACCCCCCAAATAAAAAAAAAAACCACCATAAATGGATAGACAGTGATATAACATTTATAATAAATGAAAATTAGGATCACACCTGCGTCCTCTGTGCCCACATTTGTCCACAATTACAGGATTTAGGGCCAGTGTGGGAATTATACCGCGCGCCACGCGCCATCTGCGCCGTTGCCTTACACTTTGGCCGTCATGCCCCGTGAAAAAAAAATCATCCTACGGCCACAGTGGCCTGTGTGCCCTGGCCCTGTCCAAGTTACATATATAAAGCGCCAGTGCGGCATAGAGGGGTTGCTTTGAATTACAGCGAGCCACCCAAGAAGTCTCTGAACTTCAAATAGTTTGTGGATTCCGCAGGTGCAGTGTCATAATCATATCGATGATCTCACGCCTCAAAACAGCAGTGCAAGAAGCACGTAAGTTAACATCAGCACCAACAGAAGAACGACACTCAAGTAAATATTAGCATAGCAAACGAGCTAGCCGGTTTGATATGATACGTTATGATTTGACTCAACACTTAGAATTACCGGCGTTGCCAGTGCGTCGGCGCACGTTACTAAGTTACTAGATTTAATGTACCTTGACAAACTATACATCATTAAAATGATATAAGACTCGCGTTTCAGTATTTGACCACTATTATATTCTGAGAAATTTATATTGACAGTTATGTCTTAATGCGTCAGACGTTCCCATTCATAAAAAAACTCCTGTGCTGTCGTCATGACAGCGATTCACAAAACAACGTCCCTCACGGCTTTTAGCTCAAAAGTGTGCAGATTTTACGAAACATTGATCTCAGTTTACATCAGATTTATATTGACAGGAATAATATTTTATTGAATTTATAGTCAAATGCGTCGATGTAATCATTATGAGCACTGTACTGATGTGCGGACGCTCTACTGAACATTATAGTCCATCTTTGAACACATGAAGAAGAGCGTTCGACAATGCAGGAAATCCCCGACCACAAACAAAGCTAACAGATCGCTGTAACATGCACATTATGTCGTTTTAAAGACAATAAACATTTTTGCAATTATATTTGACTTACCTGTATTCTTCTGAGCCATGTCAGGCATTTTCATAATAGATTATATGTATAATGTTATGATAATCGATAGACTTTATCATCGTTTCATTATACATAAAATATTATATTTTCTGTCTGATTTTTTTTTACCTTCTAGAATGTAAGGGCACTCTCTCTCATTAAAAAATATGTTTTTTATTTTTATTAAAAAAAGTCATAATTCATGTCTTATTCCAAATTAGGATGTTATGGTATTAATCTGAATGGTAAAACCATCAAATTGTACTCAATGGCCTTTGTGCCCTGAAATATGGCCTTGGTGCCCCTAAAAAAAAGAAAAGGTGGAGGCCAAATGGCCTTGCCCCTAAAAATACATAATTCCCACCCTGTTAAGGGCTATATTGAAAACGGTTTGAGGGTTACACAAATTGTTGACATTACAAAACAAACAAGCTCAGTCCAACACAGGTCAGAAAAAGTAACACAAAAGTAAAGCTTTAAGATACTTTTAGAGAGTAATGTGCTATTGCAACACTTTCCCCAACACTGGTACAGTCGCATACTTTCATATCTAATAATAACTGTCGATCACATTACACTCAAAATAAAGCTTCAGAAAGACATTCTGGGTGCATTTTGGTTCCTTCAAAGAACCTTTAGAACATGTTAATACTGTAAAGGCCGTTTTGGATGGGTCTTCACTGAACCACTGATTGGATCATATCTCCGTCCGGACGCTTCCTCAATATTTCATGTTGTCGATAACTGTCCTGTGCTTGATTGTCATTGACTTCCGTACACCCGTTTACTCGTCCAGCAGTTTAAGCACACGTGCCCTACAAAGGCCACTTGACTCGCCGCACAGGCCCTTTAATGGATGTGCCTCCTGTTTGTCCGTCTCTTGACATCGCGTCTGACGACTCTCATGTGGAACGGTGCACCCACTGCTTCTCGGTTTGAAGCTGACGCTTATTTTGACATCTCATTTGGTGGCGGTGCTTGTGAAGCCCCTGGAAGCCTGACCCGTGGTGTGTGTTGCGCGCCGAGGCCAGGGTTCACGAGCGAGGGGGTTTTGTTTGTGTGCTTACTTAAAGCCTCTTCACCACAGACTAAAGCTTCAGACAATCAGAAAACCGACTGGAGGAGGAGGAGAGAGAGAGACGGAGGAAACGCCGACCGTGGGGTGATTACTGGATCAGCGTGCTTTTGGACAATTACCATCACTTCGAATTTTAAATGGCGGCTTAAAGGGCAGCGGAGCAGCTTGGAAAATTAGGCTGGAGTCTAATTAGTGCACTCCAACATGACGAGCCCCGCTTTCAGCCGAGCGAGCGACCCAGTCAGGCGAACGCATCTCTCGCTGTCAGAACATCTCGCCCCTGTTGGGCCGTGTGAAGCCCGCACACCGCCGCTTCTGACCGGACGAGCTTTAATTCAATTTCCACCGAACGCGGAGACAATCAGACTGGGTTTAATGAACCTAAATCATCTCTTTGTAGCTGATGACAGAGCTGTGTGAGGACGGCTGATGCTCTATTGTTCTGAGAGCTTCACGTGACTGGTGCCGTCGGAGCTGTCAGAGTCACACCGGCTCACCGAGCACACGAATAATTGCCTGAAACTGTCAGGACGGAGACGCTCTGATCTCCGTGGGCAGCGGCGTTCACTTCAGCACAAAGGCATGACGCAAGCTCTGATCGACTGGATTATGTAGGTGTGTGTAACCAACTCATATAGAGATTTCTACACTAATGGGTTAAAGGGATAGTTCACTTTGAAATTAATTTTTGGTATGTTTTATCTTACGTCAAGGGCATCCAAGATGTAGGTGTCTTTGTTTCCACAGTATTTTCGATTTTGATTTTTTTAGGTCAAACCGTTCTTGTCTGTCAGTCATATAATGGAGGTCTATGGTCACCACCTCAAAGAGCATGCACAGAGAAGTCCAGATTAAACATGATTTAATGACTCGTAAATGTAAGTACACAATGATGGCCTAAGACACGAAACGAGCGAAACGATCCAGTATTTATATCGTTTTTAACTCTTGTAACCACAACCACAAAGCGGCCGAGCCCTCAGATCAGTTGGACATGGCTGTGATTAAGAGGTAACATCGATATAAATACTGTTGGTTTTCTCACACAAACCGCTCGTTTCGTGTCTTAGGCCATTAGTGTGTACTTACATTTACGAGTCATTCAATCGTGTTTAATTTGGACTTCTCTGTGCATGCTCTTTGAGGTGGTGACCATAGACCTCCATTATATGACTGACAGACAACAGCGGTTTAACCTAAAAAAAATATCTAAATTGAATATATTGTGGAAACAAAGACACCTACATCTTGGATGCCCTTGAGGTAAGCTAAAACATACCAAAAATTAATTTCAAAGTGAACTATCCCTTTGAAGATATAATCAACACAGGCTCATATGGGTAAAAGTACCTCTACTTACATTTTTGCAAAAGTCTAAACACACCAATATAATCGAATCTGCAGTTTCCATCTGAACTGACGCTGGAGGCAGTAAAACAACAACATCTTTCATTCTGTTTCAGACAAAATTATGATCACATGGTCTGGATTATTGATTAATGAACAGTGTTGTGCAAGGAGCTGTGCAAAAATTAGTGTCATGAGCTCAAAACACTTTTGTGCGTCATTTGTTAAAATCCCCCTGTAGTCAACTGAATCTGTTCAAACTCATCTTTGATCACTTTTAAAAATTTGCCCATGCCTTAAAATATCTTAAACGTGATTCGAACACCCTCGCCTCATGTAGTATGCGTGGTTCTATGAATATGCAAATGAGCCCCGCCTCCACTCACTCCCTCACTCTGGTGGACGATCACACGTTGATCTGATTGGTTACAAGGTGGTTTGTGACGTCAGAAACACCAGCGATTTTCACAGCGTGTTTTTGAGACTGTCTTTGGTTCACTGCAGTTTTAAGGAGGAAATACTCAGCAATGCTGTCCACTTATCAACTTACACACGGTGTGTGTTAAAGCGGATTAAACACACCACATACACACATAAAAATATTTGTATGAAATGATCTCTGAAAATGGTTCTTCTCCACATTTTCTCCCCACTGTTTCATCTACCCAATAACATATTGTAGAGTTTGGCATAACTAGAAAAACTTGAATGTATATACATTCTCTAAATGCCAGAGATTTATAATAAAATTTCATTTTTGTGAGAATCGCAGCACATCCTCGAGAACTGTCAGTGTCGAGCTCTTCTTCGTGAAACTCCAGACTCACTGAAGCAGAAAACAGGAAGATGAAGCCGCATTAATTCAGCGACTCGTTCAGTTTAATTGACAAGCTCTCTGTGCAGCGACATCACACACACATCCCGTCACACGCTTTAATGAGCCGGCCGGTGCAGGAACCAGCGCTTTAACAGATTATCATCTGAAATTGAATAAATATGGCTGAAATAAATGCATGAGAGTCTGAAGCACACTCAGGTTATCTCGTCTCCTCGCTCGGGCTCGACCGTAAAACCACAACACGGCAGTCAAAGCACTCGATCTGACTGCGGCCGGAGGAGAAATGCACTTTAAAGGCCCCTGAAATAAAAATGTAAGTTTGTTTAGCTTTTAGTCTGAATATATCAGCCTTATGGTTATGAATAAGCTTCCAAAACAATGAAAAATTCACATTTAGGAGATGTAAGCATTCAGAACTCACAGTCTCTCACTTACACAACACACACACTCACACACACACACAACACACTCTTCTGGAGAGGATATTCCAGACAGGAGACTGGCTGAGGAAAGTTCACAATCGAGGCGTCACACACACACACACACACACACACACACACACACACACACACACACACACGACTGACAGATGCAGAATTAGGGAAAGCTTTTAAATAATGACTTTAAAGAGGCTGTTCAGGGGCGAGGAAGAGAGAGAGAGAGAGAGAGAGAGAGGACAGAGTTATTATTACGACCAGTGAGCGGAATAATGGAGCGAGAGACGCGCTTACAGCAGCCTTAATAATCACACACCCGTCTGACCCGGAACACACACACACTCACACACCCGTCCAACGTCCAACAAAACACACTCACACATCCAGTAAACGCAGGACTGAAGGAGTGTGTCATCACATGAACTGTGACATCAGCAACACACCACACATCCTCCTTTAGCAAATTTTACCTGCAGTAGGTGGTGTGTGTGTGTGTGTGTGTGTGTGTGTGTGTGTGTGTGTGTGTGTGTGTGTGTGTGTGTGTGTGTGTGTGTGTGTGTGTGTGTGTGTGTGTGTGTGTGTGTGTGTGTGCGCGTGAAACACTAGTCCCCCTCTTGGCCAGTGTAGAGCGGTAGTCCCCTGTTAGTAATATAGACGTGTATGTGCGTGTGCATGTGTGTGTGTGTGTGCGTGTGTGTGTGTGCATGTGGTATCATAATAGAAAGCTCGCTTGATCTGTCATTTCTCGAGGTCATATTTGAAAAGAAGTCAGACTGTGAGAGCCGTTTCCTGCAGTCCGGCCGTACATGTGTTCTGTGTGTCTGTGTGTGTGTGTTCCTGCCAACATGTCCCGATTACTGTAAATCAGCTCGTGTGTGTGTGTGTGTGTGTGTCAGATGTTCAGAGAGATGCTTCCTGGAGTCCAGACAGATATTTATATGATAACAGTGTTTCATCAGAAACACAAAGGGGCGCACACACACACACACACACACACACACACACACACACACACACACACACACACACAGTAGACACACACTATCAGTGTTTAAAGTATACGACTTAAAGGGTTAGTCACCCAAAAATGAAAATGAAGCATTCATTACTCACCCATGCTGTACCAACCTCATAAGACCTTCGTTCATCTTCGGAACACAAATGAAGGTATTTTGATTAAATCTGAGAGCTGGATACACGTGCTACATAGGCTCCGAAGGATTCGAAACTTGACGGGGCCGATTGAAGAAAATGTTTAAATATGTGACTACAGTGGCTCCACTATAGCTTCATGAAGAGATTTCAACGACGCGTGCGCGCAGAACTGCGATCTCCTTCAACTACTGCAGTTCAGTTCTCGCGCACACGCGTCGATGGAAATCTCTTGAACTCTCGTCTCAAGCCCACAAGGAAGAAAGGAATAGTTGAATAAAGTCGTTATTTTTGTTTGTTTTTCCGGACAAAAAGTAGTCTCATTGCTTAATAAACTTATAGTTGAGCTGCTGTAGGCACATGGAATATTTAAACATTTTCTTTAATGACTTTCTGGGCCGTCAAGTTCCGATCCCTTTGAGCCTATGTAGTAGCGATCCAGCTCTCAGATTTAATCAAAAATATCTTCTATTGTGTTTCCGAAGACTGAACGAAGGTCTTACGGGTTGGAACAGCATGGGGTGAGTAATTAATGACTTCATTTTCATTTTTGGGTGAACTGAACCATTGCATTGTGCAGTAAGGAAATACACTTTCACATGCCTTAATTAATTTAAACATAACGTCATTTTTTAAATATGCGCATATACTGTATATTTTTAAATGTGAGATGCTATATTGACACATAATGGTTTGGTGTACAGAACACAGCACCGCCCCAGACTCACATGATTGGTTCCCCGAGTTTTTTTTTTTTTTTTACATTAATTTCTCCCATAAAGATTTCAAAAAGAGTCTATAGGTGAAGAGTGGCATTATGGAGGAGTACTGCACAGCGGAGGAAGCGGCGGCACAGCTCAGGGTGGGCTCCATTTTCAGATAATTCGACGGTAGTCATCTCATCCACGCCTTCGTTGCTCATTACAAAACGTCATTTTAGAGTTAGTAATGGAGACTGAGTTATTAATGCAAGTTTACATACACACACATATATATATATATATATATATAAGTGTGTGTGAATGATACTGAGTCTGTGTCTCTCAGCAGTGTTCGGCTAATAGTGAAAAGTTCTGCTTTGAGAACAGCGCTGTAGTGCCTTGCTGAGAGAAGTCATATAGCTTTATCGTTGAAATAACCAAAAACCTTAGTCAGCCAATCAGATGCCAGCATTAACACCCTGATGTATGAAGCGTTATGAGCCGTGAAACTGAGGAGAGACACAACATTACACACTTTGATTTGAAGCAAAAATAAAAGCATTTGAAAATCAGACGAAGACTTTAGTGAGGGAAATAACTTCAATCCCATGATGCATTGCGAACAGACATCATTGAAATAGACACGATGGAGAAATGTAAAACTACGAATTTAAAAATATTGATTATATACTGTATAAAAACTATGCATCTTCTTCAATGCAAGTATTTTGAGAGCGTAGAGAGACTCGATTGGGTCGCTCTGGCCTCCGAACTCTCTGATTGGTGGAATTTACTGCACAGCATTCTGGGAAAGTTTTTTCAAACGAAGCTGAAATACTGTGGTCTGACGGCTTGAACAGAAGAAAACACTATCGATGAACGGTCTCGTAGCTCACAGTACGGCTGTCTTTAAAGGGTTATGTTTCCCTGATGGAGAAAACGGTTACACCACAAACATCTGAACAATCACACGCTGCACACACACATGCACAAACTCTTGCTTTCTGAAAATCATCAAAATGAAGTGAGTTTGAGCTTAAAACAAGTGTTTCGGACCCGCCGGCAGACGTGTGTTCTTTTCAAGCACAAACTTCATTGCGATATATTTTTCCTGAATATCTCCAGAGCTTGTTCTGCAGTAAATGATGCTGATGTGAGAGTGTTTGGATCAGTGTCCAGAACCGCTGAGGAAGAGTGTGTGAGGAACACGACTGTAATCGACTATGGCTAAAGGGATCGTCTATTGTTCCTCGTGTGAAGCTCGACGCCATCGTTCTCCTGATGGAGTAAATCTCCAACACCCATCAAGCCGGCCGCCTGTTCACTCGTTCCCCAAACCTAAACGACTGAGATCACATTATTCTGGACATATTAATTACGGCGAGGCTCATCTCCACACGCGACTTCGCCGGCTGTAATTAATGATTTCTCTAATGAGATTTCAATAATTGAGCGTGTTGAAAAATAACCCGTGTCATCGTTGTTTCCTCGAGGAGAAATAAAGCCAGAAGTGAACGCTAGGATCCAGCCATGCCTGTTGTGTGTGTGTGTAACTAGTTGTTATTTCTAGTACTCTTAAATGTCAACGAGCCGCTCGGTGAGTGTGTGTCAGAGGCGGTCATCTATTAAACATCTCATATGTCTCTCTTACTGACAGATTTCAGGACAGCACATGCTGAGCTCAGCCCATTATTACCAGCACAGCACTGACACCAGCGAGAGAGAGAGAGGGACTCGGCAGCCGCTCCGATGGAAATGTTCCCACTTTATCAGCCAGTGTAATTGCTGTCTTGTTTGGTTAAGAGATTAGGAGGTTGAGTCTCTTTGTGTGGTCTTGCTGATTGTACAAACAGAGGGCAGAAACGCTGAAAGCCCTCGAGCTCAGACCCCTGGGCGTTCCAGAATCCAGAGATGGAAACAATCGAGCCACTGAAGAGATTCCTTTCAAAGCGCTTCATCTCAGAAGCACAAGCTAATAGTCAAGCACACACACACACACACACACACACGAGACGCTGGATGAGCACAACAGTTGCTGAGGGAGATATGCATCCGGGTTTCTCCACTCCCGCAAATGTGGGTGTAATAATCAAACTCTCTCTAAATGTTTTCAAAAAGAAGTCTTTCTCTAACTGTTAGTACAAATACATACAAAATAGCTGTGTATTTAATAAAGTAATTCAGCATCATACTCACATGATCCTCCAGAAATATCTAACAAGAGGCTCTAATATGAGGATCTGATGGTCATAAACTTTTATGGTTATTATCAGTGTGGAAAAGAGTTCATATTTTTGTGGAAACGGTCATACTTTTTGTTTTTCAGGATTCTTTGATGAATAAAAAGTTCAAAAGAACAGCGTTTATTTGAAATAGAATATTCTGTATGTCACTTTTGATCAATTTAATGCGTCCTTGCTGAATAAAAGTATTAATTTCTTTAAAAAAATTAAAGCTTTTGAATAATAGTGGCAACCTGTAATTAACAGTTAACACTTCACAATAAGAGTCATTAGTTAACATGAATAATGAACTGCACATATACAGCATTTATTAATCTTACTTAATATTAATTTCAACATTTACTAATACTTTATTAAAATCAAAGTTTGTATTTGTTCACATTAGTTAATGCACTGTGAACTAACATGTACACACAATCAACAGCTGGATTATTATAACATTAATAAAGATTATTAAATACTGTAATAAATGTATTTCTCATGGTTAGTTAATACATTATCTAGTGTTAACTAATAAACCTTACTGTAAAGTGTTACCGTTATTTCTAACAGATTTAACCTATATAAAAAAATAGTGTATTTAGTGTATTTATGCACTTTAAAAAATGCTGGGTTGGTTTAATCTAATTTGGGTCAAATATGGACAAACCCAAATGTTGGGTTAAAAGTGTTACATTTATTAACCCAACGGCTGAGTTTGTCCATATTTGACCCAAAGTTGAGTTGAAACAACACAGTATTTTTTTAGAGTGTGTGATTCAGTATTGAAATGTAATATTTTTGACTTGAATAATCAAAGTCACTTTATTAATAAAGTGCTTCATACAATACAGATTGTTTTAACAGTACACTCTAAACAATGCTGGGTTGTTTTAACCCAAATTAGGGTCAAATATAGACAAACAAATGTTGGGTTAAAAATGTAATTTCAAATTTTAACCCAACTTTAACATTCAACATTTTTTAATTGCATTTTGAACTCCAACAATTTAACCCAACATAACCCAGCAAACCAGCATTTTGAGAGTGTAATAACAGGAAATTATTCAATAATGCAAACAGAGTTCAGCAACTCTAAATAAAACCCTATCATTGTTCAGATTCTGCGGTAAAGATCAATTATTAATAAATCAACTAGTTCATTTGTGCAGGAGATTCGGTCCTGGTGTGTACTATGAGTGTGTGTGAACGCATCATCAGTGAAGCAGAAAACACGTCTGAGGCGTTCAGCGTTCAGCCAGAACTTTCTCCTGTGAAGAACCTTGAGTGCAAATGAAGGATCAATGGAGGTCAAAGGTCAGGATCATCAATGCCAGTAAAGAAGCGTTATCTTTAGGGAGAATGAAGCGGGAAGATCCGACACACACACACACACACACTCTTCTCTTCAGCCCTCGTGTCACGCGTCTCGAATCACTGTGACAAAGCTGGAGGATCATGCCTGATATCGATCAGATGGCCTGGAAAATTAAAAACCCAATTAAAGGCGGTGTTGTGTGTGTGTGTGTGGGAGCTCCTCTACATATGAAAGCCTCGGCGCTCGTCTAACAGCTCTTCCCCCAGCACTTACAGGAGAATAAGTGCTCTCCTCCGCCGACGGGTCATTACCACACTGTCATTTCCAGATCCACACACACGCACAAAGGTCTCACACACACACACACTTAATGTGGAAAGCTCACGACACCAGAAGAAGCAGGAAGCGGAGAAGCTGTATTCGCTCTAACAGCAGAATGAGCCGTCACACACTCTCAGCCGAGAACACACACCTGTCCTCCGTCCCATCCTCGCCGTTCAGGATCAGATTCAGGCTAATATTTAGTCTAATATTCAGGCTAATATTAAGTCTAATATTCAGGGTAATATTTAGTCTAATATTCAGGATAACATTCAGGATCATATTCAGGATCATATTTAGTCTAATATTCAGGCTAATATTCAGGATCATATTCAGGATCATATTTAGTCTAATATTCAGGCTAATATTTAATCTAATATTCAGGCTAATATTTAGTCTAATATTCAGGCTAATATTCAGGCTAATATTTAGTCTAATACTCAGGCTAATATTTAGTCTAATATTCAGGCTAATATTTAGTCTAATATTCAGGCTAATATTCAGGATCATATTTAGTCTTAATATTCAGGCTAATATTCAGGCTAAAATTTAGTTTGATATTCAGGCTAATATTCAGCCTAATGTTGCTGATAACAGGCGAGGTCAAATGCTGACACACACGCACACACACACACAATGTTGTTCCTTAGTGTTTCTGTCTGGAGAAGAAGCAAAATGACTGAAAATTTTCAGAAAAATGCAAAAACCTAAAGTGATTTTAATAGTTCAATATTTTAATCTCAAACATGTTTTAGTTCAGCTTAAACTTGGTTTCTGATTAAATTCATATATTTTTTGACCCCAATGGCAGATATAAGAACATTTATGCTTAACACAGTGACAAAAAAATATATATCAGTAGGGTCAGAAAAATAAACTCGATTCAAAAGGAGAAACTATTTTATGTTTCTGAGCCATGGATCTTGTTTTCAGCTCAAACTCTGTTCATTTTTATGACATATTTTTCAGTTTTAACTTTTCACGATTTGACATATATCCCAATACTCACAACATCATATTACTAGATAAAAGGTGAAGAATAAAATGATTAAAATGCTAAATGTGATGTATGAGATTGTGTGTGTGTGTGTGTGTGTGTGAATGAACAGGCTTGGACTTGGTGCTGAAACCCAAAGCACAGGACAATAGAGACACCAGAAGAACAATATTCATGATTCTGAAGATGAAAACACTGAATTATTGGAGATGAATATGATGATCTCTGTCACTGACTAGATATATTTACAATAATGTCGGACACTTTTACTGGGAACATCAGACATTTGGCATTATCAGGACACACACATATTCCCCAGCGCATTACTATACATTATATTCTACATTATATACTGCAGTTCTCACACTAAAACTCTGAAAACTAAAATTGTATGGTGAATTAAACACAACACATATTGATGCATTTTTGTATTTTGCCAGCGCTTGTTGTCGGTAAAGGATCTTGATGTAGGAGTGTTTAGATGTCAGTGCGGGGACACACACCCTCGAGGAACGGCTGATCACGAGCTCACATAAGTGCCCTTTTCATTCAAAGATTGTTTTTTTCTCTCCTTTTCAGCTCTTTTCTTTTATTCAAGCAATTGACAAGTCAGGTCTTTTAGCCTCATCTCATTTACATTTAATGGCATGATAATACACATTAGCAGACTATTTTAAATAATTACATCCTCGCAAACCTCTCCCCCGCAACCTTTTCCTCCAAATGCGCCGTTTTTCCAGAACTTTCATATTTCAAAGTGCAATAATAGCAAGTGCTTCTGTCATGGAAACAATATCTAATGTGTGAGTAGAAAAGGGGAAGCGATTGTGTGTCGGAGACTGGGGGTGAATAGGACATTAAGTGTCTCTCTCTCTGTCAGCTGTGAATGTTAAAGACGGCAGTGGTGACAGCTCACCTGTCAGAGAACCGGCCGTTCAATGGGGAATATCCCAGCTGGAGGAAACCGTCCCGAGACCGCCGTCTGCACACGCGCTAACAAGCCCAGAGATGGGGGGGGGTGGAGAGATGGAGAGGGGGAGATGGAGAGAAGGGGGGTGAAGAGAGAGAGAGAGATGGAGAGAGAGGCTTGTTGACAGATAAATACTGCACCGTCAGCAGAAACACACGGACCGGCAGTTATCCAGTGACGCTCACAGCAGGACTGTCTGTTTAAACACTTGTTAGCGTTACAAATATTTCTCAAACTTCTGTAACACTTGTGTGTCTCATTACACGTTACATGCGGTTTCTATAGTAATAACTATGAACTATGCATAATCACGTGCCACTGAACCTTCCCTCTAAAAAATGCACATTTGGGTCAAATACAGTCGAACCCAACTGTTGCTTTGATTTAATTTCATTATAAATCCAATGGTTGGGTTCGTCCATAAATTAAACCTGTGTTTAGGTTTGTCCATGTTTGACCCAAACATGTGTTGAAACAACCCAGCAAAAAGCACAGCACAGCCACGCCCGTAATGAGCATCTCTGCCTCGTCTCACAGAGAAACATCAATACATCCTCAAAACAACACACACCTTCCTGAGGAGGAACCACGTCAGATTGTGAGGCCTGTTGTCAGAGGAGCGATCCTGGAGTATTTCATCTTGAGGATCTGCACACTTTTACTTTACTTTTTTTTCTTCACTTGAAATATCCAGAATTTGACGTTTGATAACAAGACAAAGATGCCTATAGGATTATTGTGGTAAAAGACTTTAAAGGCAAGACAGTTCAGGTGAATAGGGTCAAAATCGAATAGATTTCCCAAGTTGATTAATGACAGTTCATTCATTATAGTCCCGCTGTAGTCGATCATTTTAACTCTTAAACTCATCTTTGATGATGAAACATTTAAGTGTGTTTTTTTTCTTCTTCATCATGCCTTAAAATATCTTGAATGTAACTCGACACCCTTTCCTCATTTAGTATGCGCAGTTCTATGAATATGCAAATGAGCCCTGCCTCCACTCACTCCCTCACTCAGAGATCCACTGGTTGACGATCACACGTTGATCTGATTGGTTACAAGGTGGTTTGTGACGTCAGAAACACCAGCGATTCTGAATGTTTTTTGAACGTTTCAAAACATCCAGTTTATTACATGACCATAAACCGTTTTTCTCACTTATATGAACTTTAATGGAACATTGCATTATATCATTCTTCACACATTATGGAACGTTCATTTTGAATGTTTTCTGAACATTCTGAAACATTTCAAAAACTTAAACGTTCCATGAATGATGCGTAAATAACTGATTATGCTGATATAAAACAAGTTTTCTGAAACGTTATGCTTAAATATGCAAATAAGGCTTTACCTAATTAAACATGCACTGATTGTTGCATACGTTTCCAGAACTTAAAACGGATCATTGGATAAAGCCAGGTTCGTAATTGTAAATATTAGAGTTAGAGGTTTTTTCAGAGGGGATTTTAGATCCAGAAATTAGCAAATACTGCCAAGAAGATGTTTCTCAGGAGAAGAATTCTCTGTTACATTGAACAAACCTTCCGAATATAGATATGAATAAAACTGCAGAGTTTGGTGTGTGTTTAGCTGCTGAAGAGGAGATTTCTGACTTGTAGTTTCACTGGTTTTGCCCGCAGTGTGTGGATGCAGCGCTCTCTAAAGACAGGCAAAGGTTTCATTGTATGTACAGTATCGAGGTGATATAAGATATATCAGGCGTTTTACATCACGTGCTGGTGAATATGCTGAGGTTATACAGTTCCTCTACACACACAAGATCACAGATGATCCTGCAGGAATGAAGGAGTGTATGGGTGTCTTTCATTAACTCCTGCTAATAACACCAGGGGCCGAGAGGAATTAATGCGTCGGGGTTAAGCGCTGGAACTAACTGGTGTTTCAACAAAAGGCCAGCCGCAAAAACCATCAGATCCGTCTTGATTTCACACGCCTCCAGTTTCTGCTTTTCTGACACTTTTGTCTTTTCATCTTCACTCAAAGCGATGATAAGAGACAGAACCTTTAGGGTTCCCACCATCTTTTGCATTTAGTTTTAATCAGTTCATTTGCTTTTAATTCTAATTAAACTTGTAAACAAACAAATGTGAACTGAGTTTCTCCTATCGACAGAATGTTTTTGGCATAAAGCGTCCATTAAAATTGAGTCGAGAACCCCAGAAACCTAAAATAGCCCATAGCTTTTCTACAAGTGAGTAAGTCCACATCATGACACGTCAACATGAAGTGTTTCTCTCAGCCCTGCTGTGTGTCTGCAGAACAGCTTCAGTGATAACCAGTCTGATTCATACACTCCCAGAACACCACGCAGAATTCAACGAGAAGCCGACTGAACTGAAGCGGAGACGAGCTCGTCTGAGAGGAGCTCCCGGTCCTGCTAATTGGAAGATCATTTTCATAACAGCTTTGCTTGGACTGACGGCGTCGGTCCTTCCCTCTCTCGCTCCGTACACGCAGAACTCGCAGAAACTCAAAGTCCACAGGTGTAATCGCCTCGTTTTCCAGGCCGTGTTTGTCCCCTAATTACCCGTTCCCCCTTGAGCTGCAGAAGGGCCCTGAACGAGAGTGTTTTCTGCAGTAATAATGCTGCCGGTACCTGTCAGGGGTGAGAGCGCTGCTGTTTCTCATTCTGTCAGGCAAACTGTGGAGCGTCTGGGCTTAATGATCCTGAAAACAAGACTGGGGGAGAATCCGCAGACGTCCCGACACTTCATCCAGGCTTCTCCGGCTTTCCACGGGTTTTACCCTGTGCCAACGGGAAACAATCAGTGATGAAACATTTGGTTGCGCTGGTCTTGATGAGATACACACAATACACTGTTTCAAAGCAGCTTAATAAACAGGAACAAAACAGTTAATGTTGCAAAATTCATCAATTATGAAACAAATTCAACTCAGGAGTGAAGCAGCTTTACAGAAGATAGAAGTGTCATCACTCAGCTCAAGATGTATTCATCTTTGATACTGTGAATGGTGTTACGTTCGATAATATTGCTGAATGTTAATGGTAATTCGTGTTTTTATGCTCTTCAAACCTAAAGACTTGGTTTTCTGGAATATTTAGAACACTGATGCTGATTTAAGCAGATCACTGTTTTTGGTTGATTTGTCCATTAGAATGAGTTGAAACTTACAGGAATCTGTAATATTTTGTAAATTCTTTGAATGTATATCTGCTATTTATGGCTGAGAAACCATTAATCGCATCCAAAATAAAAGTTTGTGTTTCCATAATATATGTGTGTGTACTGTGAATAATTATTTTTGTTGATATACATACACACATGAATGTAAGAAACATTAATTTATATATAAAAATATTATTATGTGTATATAATATAAATTATATTTAAATATATATATAAAGTATGTACATGCAAATATTTCTAAATATATACAATCCATGTGTGTGTATTTATATATACAGCCTACTTATACAAAGTATAAGTATGGAAACACAAACTTTTATTTTGGATGCGACTTTTGCACAGCACTACAGCCATTCTTACATTGACATTACATTATTTTAATTAACCATAATTGTACATTAAAAATTATTTGTGTATGGTGAATATGTAAACTATAACATTTTATTGCTGCACTTCATTGTTACAGTGTAATTTATGAATTTATTAGTATGAATTAAGCACATGAACTTACTGTAGGATAAGTTGCATGTACTTACGCAATATGGAACAAAGACACTAAAAAAGTGTTACCGTCTTTATAAATATTGGGTCATCGATAGAATAATGCAAAGGTACTTATTTATTTTAGTCAAAGACCCGAACAATGGCCCGTTGAAATCGCAATGATTTTCCCAAAATGAAAGAACCCTTATAGCTGAGGCTAGCAGTGCATCATGGGAATCTGGCGGCGAGGACCGGGAGATGGATGAATGAAGCAGTCACAGATGTGGAGTTCGAAGCCCGAGGCGTGAGGCGGAGAGACGAGGATCTGTCCCCTGACGCGGGCCGTCCCGAACGCTAACTATCTGAAGAAGAGATACGATGAAGAACGCAGTGCTTCTGTCCTGTTTCCTGTACAAACATCTAATCATTCCTAAATAAAGACACATTTACTGGAGAAGCAAAGTGTTATTCCTCAGAATGAAGTGAAGAATGGTAATCCAGCACAAATATCTAATCAGACAGAAACACGGAGGAAAAACATCCACTTTTGAAGATTTTTGCAGGTTAGTGTCAGAGGGAATAACTGGCATATTATTGTGATATTTCTTTCGGGAAGCAGCCTTGAATGACGGTTGAGAAATATTAGCTTAGACGTTAAAGCATCACAAAAACAAAAGTGCTTAAAGTCCCTGTAGTCAATAATTTGATCCCTTAAATGGCATATTTAAAAGCTGTGGAAAAAAATTCGCCATGCCTTAAAATATCTTGAATGTAACTCGACACCTCGTCTCATTTAGTATGCGCGGTTCTATGAATATGCAAATGAGCCCCGCCTCCACTCACTCCCTCACTCAGAGATCCACTGGTTGACGATCACACGTTGATCTGATTGGTTACAAGGTGGTTTGTGACGTCAGAAACACCAGCGATTTCACAGCGTGTTTTCGAGACTGTCTTTGGTTCACTCAGAGAATGTCTAATTGAAAGAATTGGCACTGGCTGGGTTCCCTTCCGGGTTCTGCACTGGCTGCAGTAACACGCCTCTGTCCATGCGGGGCGCTCGCGGTCGAGTGCAGAATGAATGGGAGTCAATGAGGTTTCACCCCAGAAATCCACTTTTCTCAGGGTGTAATTTTTGTCAAGTATTTTGAAAGTTGCATTCAAAAGGGAGGACCTAAGGTAATACACTCAGCTGAAAATTGCATTTTTAAGTTCATTTATCTATTCTAAAAATCCGTTCAAAAATGTGATGACGTCACACAATAGCAGAATGCTAGCGTGCTCAGGCCATCAACGGCCTAACCTGTAAGAAATCAAAAGGACATAAGTACTCGTTCAATCGACTTTTGGCCTATAATCTATATTGAACTTGTGGAATCAACAATAAAATCTATGTTCATTTAACGACAAGCAGGTGAAAGAGACACATTTAGCCGTTTAGCCCCATAGACTCCCATTCATTCTGCTCTCGCCCGTGATCACCTCCAGTGGAATTCTAATGGAACTGCAACCAAGATGATACACAATGGGGCTAATAGGAAGTGCCAAGGCTCTCCGTTAGACGGGCTCTGATTCACTGCAGTTTTAAGGAGGAAATACTCAGCAATGCTGTCCACTTATCAACTTACACATGGTGTGTGTTAAAGCGGATTAACATACCCACATACCACATACACACATAAACATCATTAAATGCTGGATTTTCACCAACATTTCTACTAACTAAGAGTGCAGAACAATTAATAAGCCTCTGAAATGCCTCCACACCAACATCACACTAATTTCCAAAGAAAAGCCGCGCATTAGTGGTTATCAGATATGAACACAGAAAGTGAGTGCTAACTCACGCCATCTGGCTCCCGCCCAAGCCAGCGGTCGCAGAAGAGAACAATAGCGCTCATTTGGATCATTCATCATGCTAGTGAGCTCAATTTACTTTTGCTTCCATGAGACCTGCTCATTGAGATTCAGAACAGCGCTAGTGAACATTCACACAGGGTTCACACACAGCATCCTCGCGCTGAGAGATTGAGTAGGTGTAGCGCTCGCTCTGAGCTATGCTAATGGAGGAGCAGCGGTTCGGCTGGAGCACGTGACTGAACTCGAGGCGCAGATGTCTTGTGCCGAGGCTCTTTTGTTGCCGAAGCAGCGGGAACCTGCACTTCTGTTGGCGCAGCAGCTCACGGCATTCACGCGCCTGCCAGCTGCGAACTTAGCAGCAACTTTTCATCTCATCTGTCGGCAGAGACACCCGCGCAAAGTTTTCACAATTAGCAAGATCCAAAAACAGACGGTAAAAAGTGGTTGAACATTAAGTCTGCGGGGGGTAAAGCACCCTAAAACAGCACTATATCACATGGTTGGACCTTGAATTGAAACAACGTTTGCCTCTCAAACTCAGCTTTATCATGGACTGCTTTCACTCAGGTCATTCTGTCTTCATTTACACAATCCCTTCCAAATCCATGTGACTTTCATTTTTCTGATTTTGAAGAATGTATTGGCTAGTCCTTTTCATGTAATTACAATGAAAAGTTTAGTCCCCATGTAGTCAATAGTTGTATCTGTTATCTTTGATCACCAAAATTACATATTTAAATGTTTTTTCGTTTTTATCCATGCCTTAAAATATCTTGGATGTAACTCGACACTCTCGCCTCATTTAGCATGAATATGCATATGAGCCCCGCCTCCACTCACTCACCCACTCACTCAGAGATCCACTGGTTGACGATCACACGTTGATCTGATTGGTTACAAGGTGGTTTGTGACTGTCAGAAACACCAGCGATTTCACAGTGTGTTTTTGAGACTGTCTTTGGTTCACTGCAGTTTTAAGGAGGAAATACTCAGTAATGCTGTCCACTTATCAACTTACACATGGTGTGTGTTAAAGCGGATTAAACACACCACATACACACATAAACAACATTAAACACTGGATTTTCACCACATAGGGTGTCTAAGCATCAAAAAGTTTAATAAAGGGCGCATTAAAACAGTGGTCTAGGCCTGCACTAAGTGAAGAAACAAGCCGTAACCAAATCTTTTGGATGGTTTTCATGATCTGGATCAACTGAATCTTTGTAAAGAGTCAACAGAACAAATAATTCATCACTTTAATCCCATGTTCATTCATAATGCACATATAAAGTCAGATATCAACCACTTTTATGATATTCTTATGGTGTTTTTTGACTTTTCAAACTCTCCCACTTTGTAGGCCATTGATCTCACTGGTGCCTCTCAACAAAAACCCAATAGGATTTTTCCATTGGATTTTGGATTATCACACAAAAAAAAACAAACAAAAAAACTGTGATCAACAAAAGTTTATGATACTTGCATGTTTTGTCCATCAAGATAATTATCACAGAGGAGCACATCCGTCAAATGCAGCTGCCAGAAGTAAAAAGCTAAAGGAAGTCTATAAACGAACTACACCACCGTCCTACGACTTCAACGACACCATCACTGGGCTTCAACAACTCTTTCAGTCTTCATCTAAACACATTCACCCAGAACATTTGAGTTATAATAGTGCATAAAAGCATGAGTATGAGCATAACGAGGCCGTATAGCAGAGTTTAGCAGTGAAGCTGATGATGGTTAATCTCCTCGTCACATTTAGCCTCTTGGTAAACAGCGTCAGTGTCGCTGAACAGTCGCTGCTGAGTTTTCGCGGATCGCGGAGTGTCGTGTTTGCCTTTGTTCAGCGAATTTTCGTTGGCTAAAATCAGGTAATCACAATAGCGATCCGGCGATCCGGCATTTCACGGTAACAACGAAAGATTTACGGATTCAGACGGGCTCAAGTTGGTCACGTGAAGTCGCTTTGAAAGTGATGCCACTTTATACAACATCGCTACTCTTTTTGTCTTCAGTTAATGGAGGAAATGATCCAGAATCACAGCCAAGGAATATTGTTTCTAAGAGGAAAGATGTCGATGCATGCTTATAAAACCTAATCCTAAGCAACATGCAAAATAAATAAAAAAACATGCATGGTATCACTGGACCCTGAAGACCCTCATAACTGTGTGAAAGCTAAGAAATCTTGAAATATCGTGTCATTTGACCTTTTTATGACCTATGCCAAACCTGTACTTACACAGGTAGTGCAGTTCACATCTATGTTTCTGCTCATGTTTGTATACGTGGAGGGATTATTGGGTTGCATTATTCCTCATCTAAGGCCACACCTACACATAGACGGGTATTTCAACGCATTCTCATCCGTTATCGTCATATAGAACGCTATATGTCAAAACGGCGCTATACTACGCACATGGCATCCGCTTAATATAACACGCGCTGTGATGGTTAGGTTTAGGTGTGGGGTAGGGTAGTTCTCATATTACGCTAAAGGATTTATTGGATTTATTACGCCTTGGGTTTGCGTGTTATATTAACAATAAAGGGTGCCATGTGCGTAGTATAGCGCCATTTTGTCATATAGCGTTCTACATGACGATAAAGTATGAGAACGGGCTCAGTATTTAGAGAAACGAATATCCCCCCTCAGTTTTCAATAATAATATTGTTTTCAAAAAGTGGTCATTTACATCAACCCACATTAATCCGCCATCAAGCACCATCATATCATTCATCTTATCATATCACCATCATCTCTACTCAAATAACCATTCTCTTCTCTGTGATTAAAACTGGGTTTTGGTGTAAATGAGAGGTCAAAGCGCAGAGAAATATCTGCATCTTCCCTCCGTGTAAACGGGCCATTAAAAGACTGTGAGAGTTATGACATTTCCATTATGAGAATGTGGACATTTAATCCAGATTATAAAAGAATCCAGATTACTAGCATTTTTATGCCTTATAAACGTAAACATTTGGTTTTCTGTCACATTAGGTTGCAAATTGTGAACAGATTTAATTCAGGGTTTTATTGAGATGTTTGATTCTCCTCTCGACAGTGTTTAATGATCCTTTAACTAATAGACTGCATGTTGTATGGCTAGTTTTATTTGCCTCGCTCATTATTAAGGCACTGATCTCTGCTATGGAAAAACATGTACGAAAGCACAATTGAAAACTGAAATGCATTGTGCCCTGATATTATTCCTTTATAGCGAGGATGTGTTGAGCTGCTTCTCATCACTGTACAATCAAGCAGAAACAGCCAAGCTAGTGTTTAACCTGCACACCTGAGACAAGGGTGACGTTCCCCATGCGAGGGCTTCGTCGCAGCATATTCCTTCCTTCATCCAGCGGCTCTTTGACATGCGTGCAGTGATGAGAACTTTGCATTTTCCAGCTTGGGATGATAAAAAGTGTGTGATTAAAGCGAGGCACTGGGATGTTGTGGAGCGTGAGCAGTGTTTTACTGCCGCTGAGACGCTGGTCGTGAGTAATGGCGTGTCCATCAGAGAGGATCTCGCTGGGATTGTCCTGGGTGGTAATACATAAGCTGGGGACAATAAATGATTCCATAATGTATAGTTTTGGCTCAGTAATTTCAGCTGTTGCGACAAAGAACGGTATTAAAGCGATTCCACACTATGGGCTCCATACATGACAGAAGCTATTGAGGGTCTGTGTCTCTGAGGGAGCCGGCTCGCTAATACACACACTCGCACAGTGCAAATCATGTGTTTCCAGTGTCTCACACTTCAACAGGCAGGAGCGTGGATTAATTCTGCTAATAATACTGTGTGTTTACTGGTGTCTCCTGTAGAGTTGTGTGAGATGCTACGTCCCGGGTTCAGATTGGACTCGTGTTTGCAGTTTTACATCTCAGAATGGAGGGATAGTATTTTCCATTTCCACTTCAAAAAAATGCATTTAATTGACTCACTGATATGGGACTATATTTATTTCTCATTAAAATCACCAATTTTGAAGCCTAAATACAATCGCGACTTCAACTTCACTTTCAGTCATTATTTAAAAACATTTTTTCCCTGAAGGTTTGAGTTAGAAAAGTTTTCAAGAGAGCGATTAGAAACTGTGAAAGTGAGTATATGAGTAAACCTGTTCTTGATAACCTCTGTAGTCTCGTTTAAAGTCTCCCTGCCTGCAGCCAATTCCTTTATTCCTTAAAGCTCATCTCTGATCACTAAAATTATATGAAAAAAGATTTGTCATATCTTGAATGTAATCTCGACACTCGTGCCTCATTTAGTATGTGTGGTTCTATGAATATGCAAATGAGCCCCGCCTCCACTCACTTCAGAGATTCCACTGGTTGATGATCAGACGTTGACCTGATTGGTTAAAAGCTGGCAGAAACACCAGCCGTTTCACAGCGTGTTTTTGATACTGTCTTTGGTTCACTGCAGTTTTAAAGAGCCCCTATAATAGCGTTTGAAATGTTCCTATTTTTGTTTTAGGAGTTCCCAAAAACAGTTTAACATGCATGCAAGGATAAAAAACACTTTATTTGTCTTATAATATGCATTTATTTTTAACTGATTTGCTCACCGACTCCCAAATGATTCGTACAACGACTCATTTTTCCAAACCAATCCTTTGCGTGACGCTAAATGGCGGTGATTGGTCAGATGACAGACCCAGTCAGTTATTGTTTGTTAGCATAATGCATCAACACATTGATAAAGCACTGCAGTACTACAAGACGCTCTATTCTTTATGACAACTCCAATAACAGCGACAAACATTTCACATATTTAAAAAAATTGACAATGGAGACCTAGAAGCTGCGCTGAGCGTAACACACACACACACACACACACGCCCACACACACACACACTCATTGCGCCTTCCCTCCTCTGCCCAAGCGGCAACATTCTAATCTAACAGATGAAGCCTACCCCGAAGTGCGATAAACTGCAATACATCTCAAATCCGCTAGAGGCCGGTCCCAAAAGGGAGCAAATATCCATAGACGTCATGTTAAAATCTCCGTTTTCACAGCATAAATTCATATGTCTACAGTTTGGTCCCATGGACTTTTATCTGTAATCTTCAATATGTTCTGCATCCCTGACAACTGTGAGGGGTTTTTTTTTTCTAACTCGTTAGTTTAGATTGTATTTAGATATAAAAATGTATGACAAATAAAGGCGGTTAACTTTGATTGACAGCTGAGAACGGGCTAGTGCCGAGATTTGACGTCTCGACCACTGATCTGACACAACACATCATACCACCTCTGTATCCTTTCTGAAACTTTTGTATTTTGTATTTCCCAAGATTTTCCAGTATGGCGCCGCCCGTACCCCCCATAAACAGCCTCAAACCCGTTCTTCAGAGAGTCTATGGCATACCTGCAAACTCCTGAGTGAAAAAAGGTGACAGGGGGCCGGGCCTCGGGGGGACCCAGGCTGATGGCATGTGGATGGGCATATATAAGCCATTTTTATAAATGTCTTAAGCCTTGTATGTTTTAAATACGTTTTATTAATAAAGGCATAAAACCAGTTTATTTATAGTGCACTGATAGTAGTTTCATATAATTAGTTAATTAATTAAACTAATAAAAAGACAAAAAGATTTTGAGATATGTTTGGTAATTTTACCTGAATTTATTTAAAGTTAATTTGCTATATTTCAGATCAATATATTTGTTTTCCTTCATTTTAATTAACCCTAACTGTATTCTCATCAGAATGATCAATAATTCCATATAAAATAATACTACAAACACTTGAAAATAAACAGATTAGTGCTCTGTTTTGAGGACAAGAAAACCAATGTAACTCTGTAACGGCCACTTAGAGTTCAGTAGTGTTCATGACATGTTGATATGCCTTTAAGATGACTTCTTCTATGGCGTTCGTTATTGTACGCGTGATGTTGTTATGTGAGCGCGCGCGCGCACGCTCTCAGTGAGAGAATGCTTGCGCAAAGAGGAAGATGACGATCTATCGCGGTTGTTTTATAATGCGTTTACTCCCACTTTGATTTGTAGCGTTTTACAGAGTGTTTTCTTCAACCTGTTAACAACCACGCTTTCGACATGTATGTGAACAGTGTGCTTAACTGAAAGAAAGCAACTATAAAAGGACTCGTGGATTTACCTGTTCGTTTGCACTGTCTTTCCTATTCTTCATCTGGGCAGACGTTACAACACACGGACTGTTTCAAACAGGGGTTGGATACATATGTTTTGCTCTTAAAACTGTGTTTTAATGCAGGGGTTCTCAACTCCAGTCCTTCGACCCATGCTCTGCATATTGTGTATGTCTCCTCATCAACACATCTGATTCAGATCCTCTAGCTCGTTAGGTTAGACTCTATGTCTATCCTAACGAGCTGAGGATCTGAATCAGGTGTGTTAAATAAGGGAGACATACACAATATGCAGAGCAGTGGGTCGCGAGGACTGGAGTTGAGAACCCCTGTTTTAATGCACGTATAGGCCTACACAAATATAAGTAAACACACAGCAGACTGAACGTTGTCCTTTATGAACAAAATGACGGATGTTTTTTATGTCTCCACTGTTCGATCGCGCCCTTGTCTCTGCGCACCTAACCCCCCTCCACCCCCAAATAAAAACTCTCCGGTTGTACGTGATTCACGTAAATGACCCAATTGACCAAGAAAACGGCGATTTTTGCCGAAAGCGAGAAGTTTGCAGGTATGCTATGGGTGACGTCACACACGCTTTGTCCATATTTTTTACAGTCTATGCTCGCGCCTCCACGCTACAAAACCGTTCAAAACCCATAAAAGCAACAATTATTAATAATACTTACAGGCTGTGATTCACAGGAGGAAGCTGATCCATATACACATGGGTAAGTAAGTTACTGAGCCCTCCTTCAGGAACAACCGCTTGTGAATCCACATTTGAATTCATTTATGTTTTTGAACGATTCGTCATTAAAATGATGAGAACACAATCGGGCTATACTGTTGTGGTATCGTTGCAAATATGAACTCTAACCACCGATTCTTCACATGCTCGTCCCTGGTCAATGAAAACAAAGTGGCTGAACTATCTTTGCATTGTAGAACACAGCGTCTTCTCCACATGATGCTATGATGAAGTATTTGAATGTGTAGACTTCAAGTTTACACTTCCGTCTGCGCGCGCAGTAACTGGACGCGGCCAATATGTCTCTACGTCACGACGAACCAGCTAATGACTCGTTTCAAAAACAATTCATTTCATAGACTCAGAGTCAACTCTCACTTTTGAAAGACAATAACTTTATATATGGTGCACTTTCAGATATAAATCTTTGCAGGATGTTTTCATTCCCTTAGAGCTTTATTCCACACCATATGAACAGTCATTTTCAAAAATCCATGATAGGGGCTCTTTAAGGAGGAAATACTCAGCAACGCTGTCCACTTATGAACTTGCACATGGTGTAAGTTGCAGACATTGCAAACTATACACAATTGTCCACCTTTTCAAGACAAGTAAAAGCTTTAAAACATTTACAAGGGGGTCTTCATGATGTGTTTTATGACGTAGAGTGAATATCAAGAGCTTTTTACCAAAATCCCGTCGGCTTCCGGACGATGGAAGCGGATAACATGCCACTTGTTTATGTGTTTTGGCCGACAATAATACGTCATCCCTGCAGCACTCTACATCCTCTAATGTAATCTTCTTAATCTGATGTCATATCAGACTCCGTGTAACTCACTTTGAGCTGGATCAATTAGCCGACCGTTAATCAGCCGCTGCGATGACATCATGCGAGTTCGGTTATGGCTGGAAAGATCGCTTTCGTGAAGCAATGCAGAGTTTTAACAAACACTCCCCTACTAGTCTGTTTTTAATGGAATTTATAGCTTCATTCATTACCCTTTTTTGTGTTAGTAATTATTTCTAAAATACCAAAGAGCCATCTTTTCTGTCCGGGCCACTTCTTCGGCTGATTTACGGAGCTGATTCGGCTCTGATGCCGGTCCCGGCAAGGTCTGACATTTCCAAATATTTATGGCTCTGGCACATTAAGGGCTTCCCTCTGAAGGTGACCGAACGCTCTTCCCTCAGCCGCTTAATTAATGCAATCCAGCGCTCACACTTCTGTCTAATTTATCCACTCTGTGGTGTCGGACAACGGCTCCGGACACGGGAAACACACCATAAACACCAGCGCTCCCAGAGCCGGATCCTCGGCAGGGCGAAACCGGAGAAGGTTCCACACCGAAGCACTGAATCTTTAATATTTTATCGATCCAATCTAAACCTTCTGCCCAAAGTGGCAATTAAAATTCAATTAAACTGACTGAAAGCATCATATTAAATTCCAGCTCTTTACGAGCTTCCCGCTAATGCTTCAGGACAAATCTCAAATATAATCACAGTCTTTTCAAATTATATGATCTCGCTCGCTTGCTATAAAAGTGACACGTTTAGGTATACTTCCAATAATTCTTTCAACTACGACCCTCTAATGAATACAATTTTATAGCCTTTAAATCAGTTATTATTGGGCATTTTAATAAAGCTAAGCGAGTGCTATTGTTTTACACGCTGCAAGAGAAATTATTTTAATTTTGCGCTTCCGCTTTCATTCGCAAATACCCTCTAAAACTCTGAAGAAAAATCCTTTTGGTCTAAACTGCAGTATTAATATGCTTCTGCAGAATTACAGGGAGCGAGTCTAGAAATAATTGATGACTCTGTTCCTGTTCGCTCGAGCAAAAGCATCTTCAGAACATCGTTTGTCATCTGACGCTCAATGATGCGTTAAAATCCCTTTATATAGATGCCCATACGTACATATGATCACAATCTGAATAAACAAACAAAACTTTCCAATTCCAAACTGATAATGAGTGATGTTAGCCATACGAAACTCACAATCCTGGAGTGCTTTCCTGGGCGGTTCTACTGCAATTACTAGGGAAAGGTTTATACATGTTGCTAGTGTGTTGCTAGGGTGTTCTGAATGGTCAGGGTGTTGTTAGGTGGTTTAAAGGGTATTCTGATGGTTAACTGGGTGTTGCTCGGGTATTCTGAGTAGTCACAAGGGTGTTTTCTAGGGTGTTATGAGGGGTTACCAGAGTGTTGCTAGGCTGTTCTGAATGGTCAGGGGTCGTTAGGGGGTATATATGGTATCCTGGCGGGTTACCATGGGGTTGCTAGGGTGTTATGAATGGTTGTTATGTGGTTGCTAGGGTGTTCTAAATGGTACCTGGGGGTTGTTGGATGTTTTCTAGGATGTTATGAGAGGTTACCAGGGTGTTGCTAGGGTATTCTGAATGGTTGCTGTGTGGTTGCTATGGTGTTCTGAATGGTTGCCTGGATGTTGCTATGGTGTTTTGAATATTACCTTACCAGGGTGCTGTTAAGTGTTTTCTATGGGATTCTGAGTGGTTTGCTGGGTGTTGATATGAGGGTCTGAATGGTTGCCAGGGTGTTGTTAGGTGGTTGATAGGGTATCCTGAGGGGTTACCAGAGTGTTGCTAGAGTATTTTTAATGATTGGTTGCTAGGGTGTTCTGAATGGTTCCTAGGGTGTTATGAATGGTTACCAGGGTGTTGTTAGGTGGTTCTAGGGTATTCTGATGGGTTGACAGTGTGTTGCTAATGTGTTCTGGAATAGTTTCCAGCGTCAGACCAGGGTCCTATCTCTTTCCTGTCTGTTTCTATTGTCATGGAATTCAAGGAGTACACTTACGGAACAACAATATACAGTATGTGAGTATACTGCAAAATATAATGCAATATAATACGTAATGCGTTTCCATATATGGGAAACTAGTGCTTATATGTTTCAATATACTGCAATAAATGCATTGACCATGTATGGCCATATTTTAATAGATATAAAATATTTATAAATGAAGAGGTCTATTCGCTCAGACAGCAGCAGCACCTGTGTGGAGGCGCATGCGTGTGGGGTGAGGAGCTGAAGCACACAAACACATTTGTCACTGTAAGACTCAGAAGTATTTCAGACGTGTGAATGCAACGCATGGCCTGCAGCCCCCTCTCTCTCTCTCTCTCTCTCTCTCTCTCTCTCTAAATGAGATGCATGGCTCTTCTGTAGCCTCTTTTTAATTCTGTTTGAGTACATGCCTCAGTCATCTTGCCTTTTATTGACTCAATCTCGGGAAGCAACGTCGCTTTCCATAACTCCGCACATCAGGCCGGTCCTCGATACCGTCCGCTGTAATTTAAAGCCTTTATAGAATTGCAATTTCAGGGCTGGCTGCTTGTTTTTCTAAAATGTACTCAAGGAATTAGTTACTCCAGCCACAAATCAGACAAATTTATGCACTGTTGTAATGCGGTTTATGGCCTCATGGAACATTGCTTCAAAAACAGCAGAGGTGAAATTGTGACAAATATAACACAGGTTTTTTTTTCTGCCGTGTTCTCTCTCCGCTGGCCTGATATGGCGGAGCCGCGGAGCGTGTTTACTCCCCATATACAATACATTTAATGTGATAGTCAGGGCTGTTGATTAATGCTCCGCTCGCTTTCATTACAGATAAGAGTGGCGCTGCGGTCGAGAGATAGAACGTGCGCTGTAAATCTGCTCAAATGAGCAGTAAAATGAACAGCCATCAGAAGAGAAATCCTCATGCATTAGCGTTCACTGGCGGCCTGCAGTGAAGAGGGCGAGCGAGGGCATCGTTCAGGCACACCAATCACGTGAGCCCTTCAGGTCACATGACACAAGAACACACAGTGGCGTCACACAGACCAAAACATCAGACATCAAAATTAGTGATATTAACCATACAAAACTTACAAGAGTGCTTACCTGGGCTACAAAGGAAAGGTTTATACATGTTGCTAGGGTGTTCTGAATGGTCAGAGTGTTGTTAGGTGTTTCTATGGTTTTCTTAACTGAGTGTTGCTAGGGTGTTCTGAATGGTTACCAGGGTGTTGTTAGGTGTTTCTATGGTTTTCTGAGTGGTTAACTGTGTGTTGCTAGGATTTTCTGAATGGTTACCAGGGTGTTGTTAGGTGTTTATATGGTATTCTGAGTGGGTAATTGAGTGTTGCTAGGGTGTTCTGAATGGTTACCAGGGTGTTGTTAGTGTTCAGTGTTTTCTGAGTGGTTAACTGAGTGTTGCTAGGAGAATGTTCTGAATGGTTATCAGTGTGTTGTTAGGGGTTTCTAGGGTATTCTAAGGGGTTAACTGAGTGTTGCTAGGGTGTTCTGAATGGTAACCAGAGTGTTGTTAGGTGTTTCTAGTGTTTTCTGAGTGGTTAACTGAGTGTTGCTAGGGTTTTCTGAATGGTTACCAGGGTTATATAATGGTTACCACACACCCCGTCTAAAACCATTAAAACCGTACCAGGCTTTAACTGCACCACATGCAAACACCTCTAGATTACTTATCTAACCCATATTAGATATTATACACAATAAATCAGCGAAAGTCTTTTAATCGCTTGATTCCCGAGTGAAATGAAAGCCCTGGAAGAGCGTGACCTGATGATGCCAGTGGTTATTGTTCATGAAGAGAGTCACGAGTGTCCTCCAGAACTGCTTCTGCTCGGGGTCTGGACAGCGAAACCGCGTTTGCTCAGCAAGAACAGAAATTAGAGGCTATCAGCCGTCATCATTACAGCCTGAGAGATGGGCTGAGACGGGTAATAGTCTGACAGAAGGACATATTCCTGATCCATTCTCCCCATGAATCAGTCGCTGTATTAGGCAGTGACAGGCCGAGTCCGGGCTGGATTCCTCCGCTTTCGGGGCTGGCCTGAACTCTCGCCATCCTCCCCGGACACTCAGAGCATGACTGACGATAATAGGCCGTGTGATAATGCTCTGCCGTCTTTATCTCGCACACATACGCACGGCAGAAGTCATTTCTCGCGTGTAGATAGAGTCCTCCCGTCGTAGCGCGCGCTGGCATATGCCGTGATAAAACATGCATGGGAAATTAAAAATAAACACATAGTTTGATTGCTCTTTGTTTTGCAGCTAAGGGGGAACAATTATATCTTCATAGCGGAGTGGAGCGTTCTCAAACAGATCGTGTTCCTCACGCTGCTCGCCAGATGGCAAGAGGATGTACTGCTATCTTACTCACGGAAATAAAGAAACTCTTTATAAACGTCACACACAATTAGAGTCGGTGTCGAGACAAAGAGGCCATCAGAGCACACGTCTGACAGTTCGGCTCCAACTTTCTCTTTCCTGAATTATTCTGTTCTTGTAAATGACTCCCAGCGAAGGAAGCTGGTCTGATGCGTCTGTCTGTGTCTCTCTTCATCCACGCCTGACTTTAATGGCAGGAAGTCATATCTGATCATAACTACACAAAAATGATGTTTACTACACCAGGTTGTTCATTGGACACCATGGTACTCGCATCTGATCATTCAGTGCTATGATCTGGGGAAATTCAGAATCATTGATGGTACTATGATGTTAACAGCATTTGCAACCATTGAGTAACGATGCTTTTGGGAAACAGTCCTGGAGTGTGTTTCCGTACGAAGACATTAACTCGTGCTTCACCATCACAGTACAAGAGATCAGCTATACTCGCGACTTTATTTCCCGAAACAAAATCGGTCGTTCACCCACGTTAGTTAATGACGTCACTCAGATCATGGAGTAATAACTACAGTTAATGAGTGTGTCTGAGATGGAGTTAATGTGAGATGTTTCACACAGCATCTGAGGACTATTCCTCATGTTCTCAGTTATTGTGCTGGATTTCCAGATTCACTCATAGACTCGTTCACACACACTAGAGCTCAATCACACACACTCTTCAGAAACTACACTTTAAATCTTTTGACAAACTCAGAGATGTAAATGACATTTGTATGTGTTGTGAATAAAAGATATAGATTGCACTGAATGTGAAACTGTTTCTTTGGCTCAAGATCAGGATTATTGAGTCCACATCTCATGCAAACCAGAAACTCTTCTTCTATTGTCAGTCCCTTCAGAAAAACGCGATTATGCAATCGCTGAATTCAATGCAAAATCAGCCAAAGTCCGCATATTTATGCGGGGCCGCATTTTTTCGAATACGCCGCACTTTCGCCGCAAAAATTGCCGATTTCCGAGCAAAATATGCAGGGTTTGCATAATTTCATAATCCTCGGATTTTCGTTGCAAAAAAGTCACATGTATCTTAGCAGAAAGTTGAAAAATGTTGCGTTTGCTTCACACAAAGGCAGCCATTTCCCCTGTTTCCTTGGGAACATTATAAAGTTACACAATTACGCGACGGGATAGCTCACAGCTGAAGTTACTGCAGAGGCCAGACAGACTCACGGAGGCGATTGACATCTCACAAACTCGTATAACTGTCTGTCACACGTTCTACCGTCACATCGTTACTTAATAAACAACATAAGATAAAAGAAGCAGCATCAAACAGAAATTACCCGCACACATGGGGTGTTCGAGGCGCACATATAACACTGCAGAGAGTTCACGCGCAGCTCTTAAAGGGGCCACACCTTATTTACACTCGTTACAGTCTGAAATAAAACAAGATGAGAAATTAAATATTCCCAGCACTTTCTGTGATGTAGTATGCTTGCTTATCAAAGGAAGTAATAAGAAATGACTTTTTACATTAGCCTTGTGAGAACAGGATGTTGGGGGAATCACTTTTTTCTCTTTTTCATCAAACCGCAATTTTTGCAAGTTCCCACAATTTTTGCAAATATCCCTCATATTCCATTGCATTTTTAAAGAAAACGGGCCACCCAATCAAGGATTTTTGCCCGCAACAAATCACAAAAAACTCGTTTTTCAGGAAGGACTGAATACTATTATGGTAAATGTTATATATAAATCGCAAATTTTTCACAAATTTTTGGAAATTACCACCACAAAATCAGACATTTTGATCGCAAAAATCACAAAAAAAATCGTGAAATCCTGGAGGGACTGTATAGTGTTGTTTTGTGTTTCAGTTTGTATTCGACTGAAATGTGATCAGTGGTGGAAAGAGCACTGACAAATTGTACTTAAGTAAAAGTATTGCTACTTAAGTAATAATTTACTTGAGTACAAGTAGAAGTACTGAAATATAATATGACTCAAGTAAGAGTAAATAAGTAGTTTGCTTAAAAACTACTCAAGTAACTACGTTACAAAGTACTTTAGTATTTTTCTATTTTTACCCAAAATTGAGCGCTAAAAACTCTCATGTCATCTGTTTCATTCATACTGAAAGCCCAGTACTGATGCATAGAAGTATTAAACTTACTAATTTCAGGAAATGCCTCATATGGATATAATAACGTGCAAATAGTGATGTTTTGACTGATGAAACATGAAGACAAACACATTATAGCTATAATATATCTGTGTTCATCAAACTATCAAGTATTTTCAAAAGAATGATGTGTCTTGAAAGGGATAGTTCACCCAAAAATGAAAATTAGCCCACGATTTACGCTCCCTCAAGTCATTTTAGAAGATATGACTTTTCTTCTTTCAGTCGAATACAATCAGAGTTAGGCTATATTAAAAAAATGGCCTGGCTCTTCCAAACTTTATAATGGCAGTGAATGACTGGAGAAAATTTGAAGCCCAGAAAAGTGCATCCATCAATGATAAAAATGCTCCACATATAGACTATAGCTTTCTCTGTTGTCAAGAACAATTTTTTATTACTAATTTTGAAAAGTAAGTCCAGGTAAGATCATTTGAATGTTTGGATTTGAATCATTCATAATTAAAAGAAAGTTAATGGAGATTTCCGATGAAAAAGGTATGAAAAACAATAAAACAGTATGAATAAAAAATTTCCAGTAAAAAAAATAAATAAATAAGTGGGGTATGGTTAACATGTTAAATTAAATTATCTTTTTTTCGTTGTAGTCTACCGAAAATGTGCTGGGAGCCCACTGTTGCTATAGGAACGAACTACACTTTTATATGCATCTGACTGACAGCTAAATCATGCGATCTTATTTCACTTTTTTCAGCTTTGTACAAAGTTTGCTTCGTATATTTAGTTTAACTGTATTGTTAAACAGGGCGAGCTTTACAATTAATTTGAACTGTGTGCATGTATTTTAGACACTTACATTGTTCTTGCTTCGTCCATCATGCAAACCACGTCCGTCCATGTTATGAGCCGAGCTTTTTTATTTACTGCAACTGCTCAGTGCTCTGGTATTATCAATGGTATGACCCATTTCAGTAGTTGCCATAATTAAATATGAGCAGAATACTCACTTACATTCACTGAAATATTGAAACGTTAGCGCTACTGATTCAAAACACGAGCGTCAGTACAGTGATAATGATTGAATGTCAAACGCGGTTTGAACGTCCCGCCCCCAGCCGAACTAGAGATTTTGATTGGTTTTGCACCCGAGTCAGGACTAGTCTGTCATTGGCTGAAGGGCTTCAGAACTGTCTGTTATTGGCTGAAGCGCAGTGCTCCACCGCAGTAGTTTGAATTGTCTGTCAAACGTCAGCTTGCCCTGTTGCTCCGTCGGCACCTTTGTCAAAGTACTTTTTACTTTTTATGAAATATAAATGTAGAGAAGTTGAATATTTTATTTTTATTTTACTCAAGTAAGAGTAAAAATCTACTCAAGTACTGTAACAAAAGTATTTGTAATTAGTTACTTTCCACCACTGAATGTGATATGGAACTGCAATAGCCCTTATTGTCTACTTATTATGTATGAACTGATTGTTTGTTCTTTACTGTTATTGTGAAGAGTCCTTGAGCTTGGGAAAAGGTGCTATGTAAATTAAACATTTGGGGGCGACTATCTGACTGATTGACCAATGACAGGAGTTATAGGCGGGACTATCTGACTGATTGACCAATGACAGGAGTTATAGGCGGGACTATCTGACTGATTGACCAATGACAGGAGTTTGGGGCGGGACTATCTGACTGATTGACCAATGACATGAGTTAGGGGCGGGACTATCTGACTGATTAAACCAATGACATGAGTTATGGGTGGGACGATCTGACTGATTGACCAATGACATGAGTTAGGGCGGGACTATCTGACTGATTAAACCAATGACATGAGTTATGGGTGGGACGATCTGAGTGATTGACCAATGACAGGAGTTAGGGGCGGGACTATCTGACTGATTAAACCAATGACATGAGTAATGGGTGGGACGATCTGACTGATTGACCAATGACATGAGTTAGGGGCGGGACTATCTGACTGATTAAACCAATGACATGAGTTATGGGTGGGACGATCTGAGTGATTGACCAATGACAGGAGTTAGGGGCGGGACTATCTGACTGATTAAACCAATGACATGAGTAATGGGTGGGGACGATCTGACTGATTGACCAATGACAGGAGTTAGGGGAGGGACTATCTGACTGATTGACCAATGACAGGAGTTAGGGGCAGGACTATCTGACTGATTGACCAATGACAGAGAGGAGGAGAGTGTGTGGCAATTACAAACTTCTCATATAAACTGCTAAATATAGGCAAAAACCACAGTGCGATTTGTTTAACCTGAATCCATTTATCCATCTATTCTCCAGGGAATGTCCCTGTGTGTCTTGCCTGGATAATCATCACCGTGTTGACTCTAATTTCTCATCGTGAAGTGATCTGATGTCTTCTCCTCATGGATGTGTCCCATCACGACTCTTACCTAGATCTCCGCTGAAGACAGGAGGAGGGAGATCTTGAGGAAACACTCAGTGTGCCGTCAGGAACCATCAAACACACTCCCTCCATAAACACACTCAAACATTCATGAGTTGTGTGAATGACACGTTTCCATCAGGTATAAATATACATCCTGCTCAGTTTGGGTTATGATCTGGTTCTGATGGTTCTTCTTCTTGTCCTGTTGACAGGCCGAAGGCGTCCCACACTCTCTTATGGTAGTTCAATTCACTATTTTTTCATAATTCAGTGGCTTTTTTGTATGTTTATTTCTATTATCCTAAACAAGGTGGACCTAAGGTGGAGTTCTTACCAGAATCATGAAGAATGACCATATTAGCCTGGTTCTGTGTGTGTGTGTGTGTATATATATATATATATATATATATATATATATATATATATATATATATTACATTGGCCTCTTTATTGTATCACAGAGACAATAATTATTTTACATTTTCTTTTCTTTTACAAATCTGCAAATATTTGTTGCTAATTCTATTGTTAAGGCAATGAGACAAACAACCCAGCACACGAGTTAACCCAGACTTAACCACCCAAGAGGGTTAAATTCACCCACTGGTTGGGTCAAATAAATGACCCAGAAATCTGGGTTTAATGGTAAAGCCCAGCCATTCAAATCAACCCAGCGTATGTTCTGTCCAATGAGGAGCCAGCGGTGGGGTTACGGTTGGGTTATTTTTTAACATGATAATACCGAGAATATTAGATCCTGTAGTAGAAATAGTAGATCATTTTCCTATTTAGCACCAAAACTCTGGAACAATCTTCCTAACATTGTCCGGGAAGCAGACACACACTGTCAGTTCAAATCTAGACTAAACACACATCTCTCTGGCCTAGCATACACATAACACACTATAGACTTCCTAAATTCAAAATTAGTCTGCATAGTTTAGATCAGCCGGAACCAGGAACACGTCCCGTAAATCCTGACGTACTCGGTACATCATAAGAAGGATGGCGTCTTCGCTAATATCAGTTTCTCTGTTTATCCCGAGGTTTACCGCAGTCCGCCGGATCCAGGCCGTATCCAGATCTGATGAAGGACCTGGGTCTGGACACACACACACAAACTCCAGATCTGATGAAGGAACTGATTCATATGAAATCGCCAACTTGTTAAACAGTTTTACTTTTCCTAATCTAGTTGTCAATAAACCTGCTGTTGTGTGCTACGAATGTGTGTTACGAATGGCTCTTTGACCAATTGCCCTTGTTCCTTTTTTAATATAAGGCCTGCTAAACGCACAAATGTGAATGTTTTCTTTACTTTTGCCGTTCCACAGTCAATGCTGTGTCTATTCCTTAAAGAGTGATGAGAGGGATCACACGTCGCTCTGTTCGTGGTTTATTAGATGAAGGGTTATATGAGATCACACATTGTCCCACAGCGGTTCCTACACCGAGGTCATGGTGGGGTTCCCAGAGATCACTATGAGTAGAATAAAGCTGATCAACTACCTAAGGAAAATGTTTCATTCAAAGGAAAGGCGAACACATTGAATATGGAGTTACATCGCTGAGATTCTGGAGACTCCAATCAACCGACCCCAACATTACACCGTATTCACCGGCGCTTATATAAGACATAAAGTGGATGAATGTTCTGATAGAGGTTACAAACAGTCTCGCACTGCTTTTACACCCGATGTCATCAATCACTCCATGAAACCTTTAAAAGTGAAGCGTAGAATGTGAAGCGCTTGAAGGAGGAGAGAAAAACTCAGAAATGGGGTGGAAATATCAGCGAACGAGCGAGCGCAACCGAGGAAGAACCGCAGACGAGGAGGAGAACAAAGTTTCCTTCAACAGAGCAGAAAAAGGCTCCTGAATTTATTATTTCATCTCGGATTTGACAGTTACTGCAGTGCCATCTTCTTATTCTGAGCGCGTCGTCTTTTATTCATAGATCCAGAGGTGGAGGAGATGACGGTTCGAGCGGGGGAGAGGGAGCTCGGACCGGAGAAAGAGTTCTTTGTGTCGGCTGCAGGACGGCGTGTGTCCTGTGGGTGGCGCTGTCCCCGACCCGCCTAATGATGTGCGGTGACGCTCGCCACTCTGGAATCCTGGGACACGTGAAGAAAGCATTCATTAACTGTGGGACAGGTATGACACCCTCTTCAAGGCGTCTGCGGAGTGTGTATGCAGGGCTCTCTCTCTCTCTCTCTCTCTCTCGCTGGTCATACTGGGGAGGAGATGGCGAAGTACAAAGCAACGCCTGGCTGTTTTTGGAGATGACATAAAACCAGGAGGCAGGAGACTGGAAAATAATGGCTAATGGAGGAATTTAGCCTGAGGCGCTGTGCCTGCTTTGCCTACTTCTGTATAACTAGTATATTTATAATTCAAATACATACCTTTAATAATTAACTACCACTGACTATTAAAGGAGAATACAAGATTGGGTGAAGAGACACTGACTGCTTCAAGGAACAAAAGGATGATTCCATCAGTGCCGGACCGCTGACAGCAGATCAACGCGGCTGAGACGGATCCGCGCGGGCCAATCACGACCCACGCTCACTTCAGACGCCATCCACACGTGTGTGTGTGTGTGTGTGTCCAGAGACGGGCTGCTTATTTACAGCAGCGACGGGCCTGGCTAAAGTCACCTGCAGACTCACGTGTCATCACATCGGTGGCTTAGGTATAATAGCAAACTCACAGAAGTCTCATTATTTATAATATTACAAATGACATTTAAGAATATGCACTCTTTCCTATACTGGGTTCAAAACAACACAACTTGGGTTGTTTTCAACCCAACGGCTGGGTAAAGGTAAGACAGAGCACATGTTGGTTTCCTGTAGCTCACACAGGAGAGCTAAAGTCATGGGTTCGAATCCAGGGAAAGCAAGAACTGATAACAATGTAAATGTGTGTCGCTCTGGATGAAAGTGTACGCCTGAACGTAAATGTTGGGTTCATTTTACCCAGTAATTGGGTTGTTAATTTAACCCATTATATCGGGTTGATTCATTTTTACAGCAGTACTAGCTTTTTCTTCTTCTTTTTATTCTTTACAGATTAACTTAAATCCTCTAAAAAGAAAAAGAAAAAGAAAACACTCCACACAAAACCACGAGTTCGCATGATAATTCCTTTATTTTCAATCATATTTTACAGTTAAGCACACTTAACTGAATACACACACTCTAAAAATACTGGGTTGTTTTAACTCAACTTTGGGTCAAATATGGACAAACCCAGAAATTGGGTTACATTTTTTAATTACATGTTTAACCCAACGTTTGGGTTTGGGTTACACAAAAACTACACAAACTGAAAAACAGCCCACGAAATGTACCCAAAAGGCTCAACCCAGGATTCCTATTTTTCCGAGTGTGTCAACTAAAACAACAGCACATGCTCATTGGTCGGGTCAGTACACGTCTGTCATGAGTAATCAATAACCCACAGCACTCCTCTAGTCTCTACTTCATCTTTCATACAGTCTAACTTGTAATAAAATGTTAAAAAGGTATAAATGTAAACATCACAGGACATTTTCAGAGAGACGCATTTAGAAAAGGAATTATATTCATAACTCTGGCTCATAATAAAGCCGATTTTAATTCATCGTTGTGTGCTTTTGTCGCTTCGCGCCGCTGTTATTGAGCTTGTGTCGGGGGACTTTTATTCACCTTTAAATGACCCATAAAAATGTAATGAAAGAATATGGTATAAAAAAAGAAGCGTGGCGAGCATCTGAACACTCAGGCTTTCATTTATTCATTTTCAGCTTCTCAGGTTGTTTTTTACAAGTCAGAAACAAAAGACTGACCAGAAACACTGGAAGGAGAGTACTGTACCGGACATACACACCATCGTCTGTGTTTCCACAAACACAACTGAGGACATTTGCATATCTGTGATAGTACGCTTGCATCATTTGGAGGAGCCACATGTCAGGATATTCCTCTTCGATGTTGCTCATACATATTAAAAGTCCTCCGAGACACCGGGCCACTTGTGAATATTGTGTCTGTTTAGTGCCCTGGTGTGTGTGTGTGTGTTGTGTTCTGCATTGCTAATAGACTTTTAGTTTACCCGCACAATTATAGTACAGTAATTCACAAGTGCTTAATAGTAGTGTGGGATTAGGACGAGCACTGGGAGATTTGGTTAAAGTCATGCATTTCTTCATTTCCAGCGGCAGTGAGATTTACAGTGTGAACATTTCTATCTTTAACTGATGTTTAATGACATACACAACACAATATTGCACAGAAACACAGAAAGAGCATGTGTTCAGCGTCACACACACACACACACCTGCGCTGCTGTGATCAGAGAACGAGCTGAGAAAGATGGAGGAGTGAACTGGTTTCCCATCGGCTCCTGCCAGTCCGTCAAGTGTTCAGCCACAGGCCAGACAACACACACACACACACACACACACACACACACACACACACACACACCAGAACAGCCCAACTTGCTTCACCCAAAATCTTTGACAAGTTTTGACGTGTAACTTTTCTCTGTGTTCGACATACAGTATACACACACCTATATAGACATGCCTCTATATGTGTGTGTGTGCGTGCAGGATTTGAATTAACAGTAGGCTTTCTATTTTTCCGCTGAGGCTTCTTATTTCTTCACACCCCAATTATCTTTCCTTTCGGATAATCCAGTCTCTGCTGTTCGTCCTGCAGCTCAAAACGCTCTTTACTTCTTTACTACTCTCAATAATTCATGGGCTGTGTGAATATTTACATGTGAGTATCGGCTCGCCGGTAGGAGACGGGCATGTTTATAATGTTAAACACTTAAACGTCTCCACCAGACGGCATTTTCTTCACACCAGCCACTGCTTTTCTTTTGACTGCATTGCTTTATCAGTTAATTGTGAGTAAATCCAGGACAGGATGATTCACGATTCATAACTCAAACCTGTACAATACATTCTACAAGCATTTCTTCTGGTGCAATGACACTCTGAAACAGCATCTAAAGCTATAATATAATGTTTTGAACACTTTATTTTACAGTGTCATTGTTATATGTGTAATATGCACTAAACATTATGATTGCATGCAATTAACCCTAAACCAATAAGAAACCTCATCCTGACGGTATAGTTTAATATTATTACTATAGTTTAATAAATTACACTGTTAAAATAAAGTGTAACCCACAGTGTCCCTGTTACACATGTTACATGTATTTACTGTAGTAATAACTATAAATTGTGCATAATTACATGCAACTATAGTATAGTAAGTACAGTATATGTTGTTAATTGTAATTACACTGCAACAATGACACCTTAAAGTAAAGAGTAATCTACTTTAATTTTAGGTGTAAGTATTTGCACATGTACATGCACTTACTATGGTAATAATAACAGTAAAGTGAACCCTAAACAAGCCCTGAGCCTAAAGATAAAGTGCAACTACAGTTTCCATTAAATGTAAATATCGTTATATGTAATGTTGCTATAGAAGTCTAACGTCTGTGTGTGTGTGTGGTGTGTCGCTGCATAACTGGAGACCAGGACATGTAAAGATGAAACTGTGCTGTCACATCCTCAGTGTGTGTGTGTGTGTGTGTGGCCCCAGTCTCTCAGGCGTCTCCTATGTAGATGTGTGTGTCCTGCTCCTCTTTGATACTTCAGGCTGTGTTTGAGTCACTGGTCCCAGTGTTTGACAGTGTGTGGTAATTACCTGCCTCTGCTTGATCATGTAAACTCTCACAGAACCAGGGGAGATGCAGTCAAATGGGAAGATGTAAGGAAAACAAAACAACAACAAAGATGGAAACGGCACGTTGCAAATGTGGATTTTACACCTTTAATTTTAACACTGGAAACGGAAAGCAGTTTCTTCTTAACACGCGCGATGTATGTCGGGTATTTGTTTAAACAGCGGAAAATCATCAGTCCTGAGGGGAGCATCATAACTCTGCATAATGATGATGTTTCTGCACGCCATATCCAGCCTACCTACACACTCGCATCCAATTACTAATATGAGCCGCTAAAGATATGATTTTGTCCTCTACTTTAGAAGCAAGTGATTAGCGCTAATGAGCTGTCAGTGACGTCAGAGGGCGTGGCTCGTGGACAAGCCCTCGCGTATTTCTTGAAATCTAACTTTAACCCGCGTTTCCTTATTCTTAAAATCATATTAGACGGGGAAAAAAATAATAATAATAAAGACGAAATTTTCGATGAATCTGGTCATGTTTCTTCATCTGGAGGCCTGTTCTGTCATCACACACACTTCGGGCTATTTCCCATATTTCGCCTTAGAGAAATCATTCAAACTAAGAAACGGGAAACGAAAATCTGACCTAACCGGGAAATATTAGTATTTATATTATTCTGTTCGAGCGGGACATTATCGGCATGAGTGTAAATTAAAGGTGTTGGTGATTAGTAGCCTATAATATAAAGGTGTCAAAGCTTTAAGCATCTAAAAACGCAGGCGACGAGCGAACAGAAATAACACATTATTAGCCAAGATCATAAATAAACACGCATTTCTGTTTTTTAATATTCTTCTTGTGGACTCAGATGTCGACCAAAGTATAGCCTATTTCAGGATGTAAAACGAGATGCTTTATAATAGTTGACCTGGTTTTCAGTCAGCGCTATAATGATTTAATTTTTATTTAGGCTATTGTGTGTTTGTCTAAATTGTGTGTCGACTAAATATTTGATTTTTTTTTTTTGTAGGCTGAACACAATGATTAGCCTATATAAGCTACAAGTTTTTAAAGGCTATATGCTATGACCATATTTGTCAAATATTGGCATTTTTTAAACTATGGCGAGGAGGGCAATAATATTAGCCTACAACACGCACGGAATAGCCTGAACTTCTGCAGTCTAAGAACGCTTGATTTTCAAGAAAATAATTAACAGTATTTTTATTTTATCTGTCAGGGATGAAAGAGCCTATATATTTTCCCACCGTTAAATTAACGGCAATTCAACCAAAACTGACACGTGAAAAATAATCGCGTAGAAAATGTAAGTTCTCTATTGTAGGACATAATGTGTGAGCACTGAAAACAATCGTTTAAACACTATAATTTACGAAACAAAAACGAATAAAAACAACCATAAAATGTTTTTAATGACAAACACTTGGTAATCTCTGTTTATTTCGCTCTTCGGAATTGCGAACTGACAAGTTTTGTTTATTAAATATGCATTGGAAACAAACTGTGTTTGTAAGCTATATATGTTTGTATCACTGTTTATTTTTATTTATCTATTTAACTAGACTTTACACAGGATTGCAGAGAGTAGCATAATTTGATCTGGCAGAGGTGTCACTAAAGAGCTGCAGAAACACACACACACACACACACACGCACACACACACACACACACACTCACACAGTGCCGGTGAGAATAACGCCACTGAGCAGCCATGAAGTAGAAGACTCCTTTCACACAGAAGAATTTACAGTTCCTCTCGAAACTTCAACACACTACTACTCTGCACACACTGCTCCACACACACACACACACACACTGAAGGATGTTCCTGAGGTCACAGAGAGTTTAGCTGAGCTCAGGCAGTAAACACACGACTAATGTGCCTAACATAAGCACACACACTTCAGAAGGAACAACCTAGAAATGACGGAACATTTGCAATAGGCAGATATTAATCCTGAAATCATAATACATATATTCTTTTTAATTCGCCTAAATGTTTAAAGTTGAGCAAATTGACGGCGCGAATATTGTAACGCGAGTTCGCACTGGAGAAGCTCTTCTACCTGTTGTTGCGTAGAATGTGTTACAGTTCGTCTTAATTTCAATCTTTAAGAATCGAATTAAACAGCATTAAATAATTAATAAATTATATAAAGCTTTAGCAAATAAGATCGAGTTGTTAGAATAGCAGATCTCAAGTTACTTCGCCTGATAGAAATGCCTCGGAGAGATGTTTTTCACTTAGATTATATATTTTTATTAAAAATAAATAAATAAAACGTTTCAAACGGTGAGAGGTTGTGTAAAAGTGTGTGTGTAGCTGTGTGTCGGCCGCAGCTGGGCAGAGACATTGAGAGCTTTAACCCTAAAATGACCTCAATTTGACACCAGATGAAAATGTTCCGGCGGGTAGAGCCGCGATCACCTTCACACACACACACACACATACACTGATTTTGCTTTCTCCTCTTTCTTTCTCCACACACGAGTTTGTTCAGATCGGTAGGAATAAACAAATAAATAAAAACTAAATATTTTATTTCATGCATATTAACACAGACATGCATTTCTGAACCCGAGCGCGTGTTTCTCCTCGGTGTAATTATTATCCGCGTGTCGGGTTTTATATCCGAAAACCCGATGTAATTTAAACTGAAAAGGAACAGTTACTCTTTAAAATTATATTTAACCAAAGCGAAAATAAACATGCATTTTTCTAAATGTTGTATGATTTTGCGTGTTTCACATTTGCACGCATTATTTTGTTCGTTAAAAGTTCTAGTGTTGAAATCTTTTCTTTTTTCTGCAGAGATCGCTCACTTTCCTGCTGATTCTGTAAAGTCTGAGATGCACTTACCCGTGTGTCGGCTCAGGCGGTGTGTGTGTGTGTGTGTGTGTGTGTGCACAGAAGCGCTCGCACTCTTCCTCGCGATGATGATGATGATGATGAAGAAGAAGAAGCCCTGGTCATCCAGCGCGCGCTCTGTGTCCACTCGCTAGTGCTCATTCCCTCCTTTCTCTCATTTATGAATCCGCTTTAATTGCTGTCTTCATTATAAGCAGGGGTTCGGGTGAGTGTGGTGTCTGACCTCGTGTGTGAGTTCTGCTCGATCTCCACCAGCGCGTGAAGAGTTGATTTCAACAGCAAAACAACATCGCTAAATGTAGACATTTATGTAAAGGCGATCGATGGCCGCTGATGTCACGATGCGGGCTATATGTTCATTGATGAGGAGTGTTCAAGGGTCTGTTTGTGGTTTTAGGGGCCACATCTGTAGCGATCGATACCCTCGCTCCTCCTCTGAAACTTCAGGCCTTGATTGATGATCTCTGAGAACTGAGCACGCGATGCACGCTCACGCTTATATCTACCAACGCGATCTGGACTACTAGACACTTTCAATAAAACATCTTTTTTTGTTGCTCTCTTCACGTTATTTTCAAAAGTTCACTTTCTTTTAAAAAGGGGTCTGCGTAAATAGCCTAATCATTTTCACAAGACACTTGATACGCGAAAGAGTTAAAATGATTTTTTCTTTTGTGCATTAAAGGCAGCGTTTGAACGCGGGGAATGCGCGTGGCTCCCTCTGCGCGCACTGGACGCTCGCGTCGCTCGCTTGCCTCGCGCAGGGTTTGGCGTGGAGCTCGCGCAGGACTGGCTGTGCTCAGCGCCACTTCCGGTTTCCGTCATTTCATTCTCCCGCCGATGCGCGCGGCTCGACTCTCTGCGTCTGTATAAGCGCGCGAGCGTCCGACCTGCCAACACACACTGACACTCACTCATCTCACACCGCGCGCGAGAGCGAGGGACTGCGCCGCGTTTTTTAAAAACTCTTCTCTTTCCCCTTCTTTTTTTCTCTTTTTTTTTTTTAATACAGTAGTAATAAAACAAGAAAGCGGACCGGAGGCATAAAGAAGACAGGGACTTGTGGATGAAAACGGGGCTAAAAAGATATCATCCTCTCTTGAACATCATCATCACCAACCATCATTCATTCATTACCTTGACAACCTCTGGCTTTGATTGACAGCTGGAGTGGCAAAAAGCCATGAGACACGACAGTTTAGTTACATGCAGGTTGTTGATGGGCCGGCTGTAACCTTCAGTTTTGGTGCTTGACTTTTTTTTCCCCTTTCTCTTCTGGGGCAAAGAGAAAAGAAGAAGAAGAAGAATAATTGCAAAAACTCTTCCCGATGCCTGCGCTCTTTCTCAGCCATATACTGGAGAATAGGAGAATTCGGCGAGTTGCTTGAAAACGGGATCTTTGCGGCGCGTGAGTTTGTGAGCGGACTGGGAAATTAAATCTACGACACAGATCCAGAGGTTTATTGGAGCGCAGGCTGATGGCGCAAAGGGTAGGTTTCAAATCTCCAACACTCACCTCCACTAACACTCGATCTATCACAGGCCTCGACTGTCTGTCTGTCGCCAAAACCACTTCAGTCTGACGCACTTTGTTGGGAATATTCTCCGCGCGAGACACGCGTTACTCTCCTCGGGAAACACAACTTTACCATGTTTTTGGTAATTAGCCGCGGCAAACTTTACCCTCGCGCGACGCTTTTCTTCTCGTTTTGCCAGTATTGCGTGTGTTTGCTCTTCTTGACCCTCTGCTTCTCTTCCAGTACGATGAGCTGGCTCACTACGGCGGCATGGACGGGGTCGGGATGTACGGGGACCTTCACGCGCCGCGGCCGCTCCCGCAGGTCCACCACCTGAACCACGGACCACCGCTCCACGGCCAGCACTACGGCACGCACGCCCCGCATCCCAATGTCATGCCCGGCAGCATGGGCTCGGCTGTCAACGACGTGCTAAAGAGGGATAAAGATCAAATTTACGGGTGAGTTATAGATTTTAATATCGGATCCGGGACTTCCTCCGCTCGCGGTCACAGTTTCCCAGAACTTTAACAGTAGCGTATTATACGGGGCTTTGCCTGAAATGCTATTTTTTAGGCACTATTTTAGGCACTATTTTAGGGAATACTACACATTTCACTTTGTTGTGCACATTTATTTGGATGCCTTTTTTTCCTCTTTTGTCTTTTGACTTTCTGCACTTGATTTTAAAGCGTTCGCTCGCAGCGTTCACTTTTTGAAATCCCCGCAACAAAACCCGATGGATCGCGACTCTCGCCGAGTGGAAATGCAGTTTAATATTCAATTATTCAGTAGTGATTAAATCGCCCATTAAACGGCATTTACAGCTCGACTACTATCTGGATGTGATTTCGAAGCCGCGAGCTGAATCTCCGAAATTCACACCCGGTTCCTCGCGCGTTTCCCCGGTGAGCGTGCTCTGATCGCGGTGTGTGTGTGTGTGTGTTTCTGCAGTCACCCTCTGTTCCCTCTGCTGGCTCTGGTGTTTGAGAAGTGTGAGCTGGCCACATGCACGCCTCGCGAGCCCGGGTGGCCGGAGGAGATGTGTGTTCCTCGGACTCCTTCAACGAGGACATCGCTGTCTTCGCTAAACAGGTCTCACATCCACTGTCCATGCGTGCAGATCAACACAGATACAAGTCATACTTTCATTTTATGAATCATAACTACATTTCCATCAAGCACTAAGCGGCGTGTTTAAAACGATCAGCCGCGATTGCGATTTTTTTTCCATATTTCATTAAACCCCAATTATTAAATCGCTGCACATTTTTCACCGATTGCTATTAACCCAGATTTGTGTGTGTGTGTGTGTGTGTGTGTGTGTGTGTGTGTGTGTTTGCATATGTGTTTTAGGTCCGCGCTGAAAAACCTTTATTTTCTTCAAATCCAGAATTGGATAATTTGGTAAGATAACTCACACACAGCACTGCTTGTCTTCACTGAAGCCCCGCAACACACTTCTCTTAAATGAGTCTCACTCTTTTTCATTTTTTCTGGAGTCTATATATTTTTGCCTCGGATCTGGAGACAGTGAAAGTAAAGAGGAATGGATTTGGTGTGTGTCAGGAGTGTTTAAAGTGGAAAAGTCCCTCATTAGGGCTGAAATCACCTTCACACTTCACACAGGCATTTAATGTCACGCTTTTTAAAATATCGAAAATGATTGCTTATTATTTCTCAAGAACATTAATAACTCTTTAATTATTTCTTAATGTTGGAATGGTTTTTGTTCACTACTAAACATTATGTTGCCTAGCGAATGTTAAAACGAACCGTAACGCTAACGATGCACTTCTCTTCACAGATGATACAAGCCATACAAGTATTACGGTTTCATCTTTTGGAGTTAGAAAGGTAATCTTTTATTGATTTGGATTGATTTTCACCCTTAGATTTAATTTGGATGATTTTACTGCGCTCATCACCAATCTGTGATTCTTTTTTTAATTTGTTTTTATTTTGAATTTATAATTCAGATTTGGCACATCTTGAAATAATAATAGGCTCAATAAAAAAAAAACGATATGACAAAATTACCCCGAACGTAAATTGTTATTATAATTCACAATAATTAATCCATATTCCGTCGATGTTAGTTTAAACGGAATATTACACATATTTATTTCAAATGAATGATTCGTTTCACGTTATAATTTGTGCGAAATATGGACTAAGACGTGCGTGTGTTATTTGTTGGTTTATTTCTGTCAGTGAACTTGTTGAGTGTCTCTGGAGATTGATGCGCATAATGTCAGTGTTTTCCTCGTTTGCTAATATAATGTCCAGTAATATTTGTTTGCTGATATATTGTGCTGTAATTTCTCAGTGTTTTCCTCGTTTGCTGATATCATTTCCTATGAATGTCTAGTGTTTTCCTCGTTGTAATGTTCCTGAAATGTCTCAGTGTTTGCTGATATGATGTCCTGTATTTGTGAACGAGTATCCCCTGTCCTCTGCTCCAGGTGCACGAGCTCTGCGATAACTTCTGCCATCGGTACATCAGCTGCTTGAAAGGGAAGATGCCCATAGATTTAGTGATCGACGAACGGGACGGAAGCTCGAAATCAGACCATGAGGAACTCTCTGGATCTTCCACGAACTTAGCCGATCATGTAAGTGACCGAGGGTTTCGTTTCTTCTGCACTGTTACACTGCAGTGTGAGATATGCAATATGAGAATAGATCTAGAAAACAGCTTGAATTGTAAAATAAACTGAGCTGAAAGTTTCACGCGATTCTTCTGGACTCGGTGTGTTTATGGTATTTATGGCTATCTGATATATTAAATGATTGCTGGTCTTTGGTGTCGCTGTTATCGTGTGTTTTATATTTCGGGATGTGTGTATCATTTCGGGCTGGTGGTGTTGCACATGATTGCTTTAAACACTTTAATGTGTGGCGTTACATTTTAGTAGGCTATGCCGTTTTATAATGTTACGCTCAGGAACCGTGTTCTGTTTAAAGTATTGGACAGTAGGCCTAATGCTTCCACGTAGTTTGCAATGATGATGTTGGTAATGTGTTTAATTGTCTCTTAGCTATCGATTTTTTTTTTAGTTGTGGTTTGAGTCCATTTTACAGGCCCGATCTCATTACAGTCAATCCAACTATCAATCTCTATATTTAAAATGCCATCGGCTTTGTTTAGCCAAAATGTGTTGATGTCGATCTTGCAAATTAAATGACGTGAAAGGAAAGTTTTCTGCGAGGATTGGGATATAACGTCTGTAGAGACTATCCAAGATTTAAGAGTTAAAGCAGATTCCATGAATCGATTAAAAACCGGGAGAAACATTCAGACAATCATTTAAGTTCTCATATAGGCCAACTTAACAACTCACTTCTTCGAGTGTAAAAATAATGTTGAAAATAAGACACGCTGTGTGTTATTGGATTCATTTAATTCATGACAAAATGACAACTGCAGTAGAACACTGACCGAGTCTTGAGAATGCATCGAATTTACGCTCGGATTTCCCTTCGCGTTATTTTTTCGAACGCTTTGTTGCCTAGAATTTCTTTGAGTTTATCAAGACACACACACACACACACACACACACACACACACACACACACACACACACACACACACACACACACACACACATCTCGCTCCATATCTCACATCGCCATGACCTGCAGATGATTCCGAGATGCATAAACACGAGCTTTAATATTTATGTGACTGTTTGTGAAGGCTATTTAGTATTGGATGTGTGTGTGTGTGTGTGTTTTGAGGTCCAAACGTTACATTTGCATAGCGTGCACGAGCATGTGTTTGTTAATGAGAGTAAATGTGTGTGTAGCCTGTTGCACACACACACACTACGCACACACACAGACTGATGTTCAGAAACTGTCGCGGTTATATTAGCTACTAAATCTAAATAAATTACAGGGATTAGATTTCTTTAAATCATATGGGTCTTGCACTTCATTATATGAGCTTAAACCCGTTTTGTGTGTGTGTGTGAGGACAGCAGTCTGATAGTCGGATATGCAGATTTATTTAGGTAGGACCTCTCCATACATGTTTTTTTTTTCTTTTCTTTTTTTGATCTGCATTTTTAATATATTTTGCCTGAGGCTACATCATTTGGTGAAAGTTGCTTTGCTGGGGATGAAGGACAAGCCTTGTGCTCTCTCTCTCTCTCTCACTCTCTCTCTCTCTCTCTCTCTCTCTCTCTCTCTCTCTCTCTCTCTCACTCTCTCTCTCTCTCTCTCTCTCTCTCTCTCTCTCTCTCTCTCTCTCTCTCTCTCTCTCTCTCTCTCTCTCTCTCTCTCTCTCTCTCTCTCTCTCTCTCTCTCTCTCTCTCTCTCTCTCTCTCTCTCTCTCTCTCTCTCTCTCTCTCTCTCTCTCTCTCTCTCTCTCTCTCTCTCTCTCTCTCTCTCTCTCTCTCTCTCTCTCTCTCTCTCTCTCTCTCTCTCTCTCTCTCTCTCTCTCTCTCTCTCTCTCTCTCTCTCTCTCTCTCTCTCTCTCTCTCTCTCTCTCTCTCTCTCTCTCTCTCTGTCTCTCTCTCTCTCTCTCTCTCTCTCTCTCTCTCTCTCTCTCTCTCTCTCTCTCTCTCTCTCTCTCTCTCTCTCTCATCTCTCTCTCTCTCTCTCTCTCTCTCTCTCTCTGTATTGAATAACACATATTTGTATTGTGCTGTGAGAGTATGCCAGGTGTTTGTCAGGATGTTTTTCAGTATCCTCTTCATTTGCTGAGTATAATCTCATATAATTTGATATAAATGATCTCCTCTGTGTGCTAGATCTATAATCTGTACTAATGTACGTTTAAAGAACATTTAGTCTTGTGCATGTCCTGATATCTGCACTTTGCACACCAGCCCTCTCTCTCGGGTGTGTGTGTGAGGTGTGTCTGTGTATGTGCGTGTGTGTGTATCACCAGCATCGGGATTATTTGTTAATTATTTGTGTCGGTCAGTAGATTTTATGTTGATAATAAATAGCTATAAATATATAAGTATAAATATATAAGACGCTTGTGTGATTTTTTTAAAACACACATATTTCCCATGAGAGTGCCGTAGTGATCTCTCTTACACACACACACACACACGTGTGTACAGGAGTGTTAATATGATGGGCAGTGTTGTGTGATGATCTTGCTGACTGAAGCTCGTGTGTGTGTGTGTGTGTGTGTGTGTGTGACTCACTCATTCAGTACGATGTCTGATCAGTGTTTGATTGCTCACTGCCTGGACACACACTCACTTGTTGCTGTGTGTCTGCTTCAGTGTGTGTGTGTGTGTGTGTTTATTCTCCTCTTCTGAATGATTCGGATAGTGTTTTAGTAAAGGTTGTGTATAGAAGTGTAACGGGTATAACCATCACGGTTCCATCATTTTACAGATTTAGCTGTAATTCATTTTTATTTTAATTCAGTTTTGTGAACTAAACAGCTAAACATTCTTGATCTGTTAAACGTATTAGTGTAACACAGTCATGTCAGACATACTCTCTTTATATTGACTCTTTTTGTCATGAAGTGTTCTGTAAATCTGATGAGAGCGTCTGCAGCGTAACACGTAGAGATATTAATATCCAGAAATGAGTTTGTGTGATATTAATGATATTTCCCAGTATTGGACTGAGGTGTGTGTGTGTGTGTGTGTGTGTGTAACATCATTCTGAGATCTTCAGTGTGTGTTCAGAACGCTTGTGTAATTACATGTTAAATGCAACAGAATGCACAGGAGGCTTCGTGAAAGGTCAGTGTGTGTGTGTGTGTGTGTGTGTGTGTGTGTGTGTGTGTGTGTGTGTGTGTGTGTGTGTGTGTGTGGAATCTTCACGCATTCGCAGCTGTTCCTGATCCGACATACATTTTTCTGGAAGTGCGTTGTATCTGGTGAGGTTTGATGGGCAGGGCAGGTGTGTGTGTGTGTGTGTTCGGATCGCTCTTTAGCCGTTGTGTCCAGCTTTTATATTAATTACATGATGCATTATTATCAGCGTGAGTGTGTGACCCGGCGCGAGAGAACACACTCGCTATCTCACTCTTTATCTGCTCTATTGTGTGTGCTCCGGCGCGCTTTAACACAATTAGAGCGCCTGCATTTGACTCCTAATTATCCACATCTCTCTCTCTCTCTCACACACACACTCACTCTCTCTCTCTCTCTCGCTCAGCCGTTTGGGTCACACAATGTCTCTCACTGCTTTCTTTACAGCTTGTTTGAACTTTAATGGACTCTTGGGAGCCCTGACAACTGTTTTGTTGTGATGTGAGGCCTGAGAGAGAGAGTGTGTGTGTGTGTGTGTGTGTGAGAGAGAGAGAGAGGAGAGAGTCTGCATTATTCATAAGTGGGAAAGGGCTGTTGGTTTTTTTGCTGGTGAGTGGCGTGAGGAAACTGGATATCAGCTGCAAACTCTGGGAAGATGCGGATGGCATGGATATGTGTGTGTGTGTTCCGGTGTGTGTGTGTGGCAGTCATGTTCCAGTGAAACTGTATTTTTAGGCCCGTCTTGTGGTGGGCATCTTGGCTGCAGAAAACAGAACCAGCTTATGAACACACACACACACACACACACTTTCGCTGCAGTGACACATGAACTACAGTATATTAATCTCTCACAAACACTGTTTAAAGGATTGTTTGAAACGTGTTAATGTAATTTCTGCTTCAAAATTACACATTTATTTCAATGTGTTCTTTAAAAAAATCTTTGTGTGTATTTGTTTCTCGGTGTACAGCATTATGAGTGATTCACACACACTTTGGGAATATTCCTGACACATGTCTCGGATAGTTTGCTGTGATGTGAACACACTGCAGATCGTTCCCAGGATCTGAACAGTGTTGCAGTGCAGGGTGTTACACACAGGCTACACACACACACACACACACACACACACACACACACACACACACACACACACACACACACACACACACACACACACACACACACACACACACACACACACACACACACACACACACACACACACACACACACACACACACACACACACACACACACACACACACACACACACACACACACACACACACACACACACACACACACACACACACACACACACACTCACATAACACTGTTCCATTCATGGATTATAATACAGTTTATAATAAATAAAATAACAGACTCTGTGTGTGGATTGACAACAGCACACACACCACTTCGACTCATCATAAGAACACTTCAGCGTGTGCGTATGTGAGTGTGTGTTGTGTGTGTGTGTGTTGCTGTTCATACTCAATTGCTCTTAGATTAAAACTTGAGCTTTATCTTAGAATAAATGCTGTCTGCCTTCCTGGAGATATTGTGTGTGTGTGTGTTGTGACATTGGTCACACACACGGTTCACGGTTAGATATACACCGTAAAAAGTGGCTACCTGAAATTGTTTCTTATAGAACTATTTATATTTGATTTAATATATATATATATATATATATATATATATATATACACATATATATATATATATATATATAAAGATATATTTTAAACTAGTTAAGTTAGGTGTTACTATTTCTTGTAGAGTGTGTAAGCGGGTCACAGATTCGAGTGTGTGTTTGTGTGTGTAGTGTGATTCAGGGGAAATTCCTCCTCTTGCTCGTCTGTGTGTTACACTGATAAAACTCTTCCCTGAACTGTACAAATCCTGTTTCCCTGCGGCCGAAACATGACGAACTGCCTCCTGTGTGTGTGTGTGTGTGTGCCTCCCTTTCCCAAATAATGAAGTGAATGAAGAAGATTCTGTCGAGTTGAAGCTGTATTATCGCCCAGCTCTAATCTGATCAATATCAACTATAAGGCATGAAGATATTATAAACATTTACATCATGATTTTCTGTAAAGCTGCTTTAAAACTGTGTATGATGTGAAAAGCGCTATACAAATGAATGTGACTTGACTGGTATTTCAGACATTCATCACACTTAAAAATAAAGATTCTTTATCAGCGATGGTTCCACGAAGAAACTTTAACATCAGTGTAATCTGTCCATTGCACTCACCATGGCATCACTGTGAAACTCTCCTTGAAGATTTATTAGCTTTATACGAGTGTGTGATGATGAAGGGCTTTCTGATCTGTGTTTACTGCTCATTCACGAGTCCTTCTCTCTCTCTCTTCTCTCTCTCTCTCTCTCTCTCTCTCTCTCTCTCTCTCTCTCTCTCTCTCCCTGATCTCCAGAATCCCTCATCCTGGAGAGATCACGATGACGCCACGTCCCACACACTCCGGCCGGCACACTCGGGACCGTCCAGCGGAGGACACGCGTCACAGAGCGGAGACAACAGCAGCGAGCAGGGTGAGGCTCACACATCAGGACACATAAACTGTAGAAAGTGTAAAACACATGCAAACTAATATATAATATAGGCCTGGTGTCACAGACAGGGTTTAGATTGAGCCAGGATTAGGCCTGAGTTCAATTAGGACATATAGAGAGAGTGAGATGGGACAGAGAGAGTGAGACAGTACAGAGAGTGAGACAGGACAGAGAGTGAGGCGGGACAGAGAGTGAGGTCCAGGACAAGAGAGTGAGACAGTACAGAGAGTGAGACAGTACAGAGAGTGAGACGGGACAGAGAGTGAGGTGGGACAGAGAGAGTGAGACAGGACAGAGACTGAGACAGGACAGAGAGAGTGAGACAGTAACAGAGAGTGAGACAGGACAGAGAGTGAGACAGGACAGAGAGTGAGACAGGACAGAGAGTGAGACGGGACAGAGAGTGAGACAGGACAGAGAGTGAGACGGGAGCAGAGAGTGAGATGGGACAGAGAGAGTGAGACAGTACAGATAGAGTGAGACAGGACAGAGAGCTGAGACAGGACAGAGAGAGTGAGACAGGAGAGTAGAGTGAACACGGGACAGAGAGTGAGACGGGACAGAGAGTGAGAGTGGACAGAGAGAGTGAGACAGGACAGAGAGTGAGACAGGACAGAGAGTGAGATGGGACAGAGAGAGTGAGACAGGACAGAGAGTGAGACAGGACAGAGAGTGAGACAGGACAGAGAGTGAGACAGGACAGAGAGTGAGACGGGACAGAGAGAGTGAGACAGGACAGAGAGTGAGACGGGACAGAGAGTGAGACAGGACAGAGAGAGTGAGACAGGACAGAGAGAGTGAACAGTACAGAGAGTAAGATCAGATAGAGAGTGAGATCGGGACAGAGAGTGAGACAGGAACAGAGAGTGAGATGGGACAGAGAGAGTGAGACAGGACAGAGAGTGAGATGGGACAAGAGAGTGAGACAGGACAAGAGAGTGAGACAGGACAGAGAGAGTGAGAGACAGAGTGTGATACAGGATAGAGAGTGAGATGGGACAGAGAGTGAGACAGAGAGAGAGTGAGACAGGGACAGAGAGTGAGACAGGACAGAGAGTGAGACGGACAGAGAGATGAGACAGGACAGAGAGTGAGACAGGACAGAGAGTGAGACGGGACGAGAGAGTGAGACAGGACAGAGAGTGAGATGGGACAGGAGAGTGAGACAGGACAGAGAGAGAGTGAGACAGTACAGAGAGTGAATACAGGACAGAGAGTGAGACAGGACAGAGAGTGAGACAGGACAGGGAGAGTGTGAGACAGGACAGAGAGTGAGTGACGGACAGAGAGTGAGACAGGACAGAGAGTGACGACGGGATAGAGAGTGCAGAGTGGACAGAGAGAGTGAGACAGGACGAGAGAGTGAGACGGGACAGAGAGTGAGGTGGGACAGAGAGAGTGAGACAGGACAGAGAGTGAGACAGGACAGAGAGAGTGAGACGAGAGACAGAGAGTGAGACAGGACAGAGAGTGAGACAGGAAGAGAGAGTGAGACAGGACAGAGAGTGAGACAGGACAGAGAGTGAGACGGGACAGAGAGTGAGGTGGGACAGAGAGTGAGATTGGGCAGAGAGTGAGGACAGGACAGAGACACATGAAGACAGAGAGCAGAATGGAGAGTGAGACAGGACAGAGAGTGAGTGAGGACAGAGACCGTGAGATAGGACAGAGAGTGTGAGACAGGACAGAGAGAGTGAGACAGAGAGTGAGATAGGACAGAGAGTGAGACGGAACAGAGAGAGTGAGAGAACAGTGAGTAAGAGACAGATCTGTTCTAAATAGAGTGAGACAGTACAGGGAGTGAGAGCGGGACAGAGAGTGAGACAGAGAGTGAGACGGGACAGTGAGAGTCTACTTAAATTAGTACATTTAAGTAGCTTTTATAAACATGCATTAAGAAAAAATCATTACAGGTGTGAATCTTGAGACAAAACAATGGCACTTGATCGGATATGTCAGTGCAAGTTGCTTGCTGTTAAAACTGCTCAAACATATATTTTAGTTTGAGACTAGACTTAAGCCTTGCCTGTGGAACCAGGGGAATATTGTAATACATTTTAGATAATATAATGCATCATCCAGGCGTCACTAGACCCTTTTTACTGGGGCACCAGTAAAATATTACAGTTACATTAGTGTAGAATACTACTCATACTGACCTGAGATCAACTCCTCTGATAATAGTTCAGCAATCATGTAATGTGTGTGTTCTATCAGCGGTTTAGATTGCTCTGCTTAGTCATCGACGATGCAGCTATTTACTGCTTTTTTTACTATACTCTATACTACAAGTAAAGACTATTTATATCAATTTATATCCAAAAAATGATTTAAAAAGTATCCGAATATGTGCTGACTGTTTTGATGGGGGCCTGTGTCTCAGTTCTGATGAAAGACTAAAACGTCATCCATTGAGCATCTGTTTATAATGAAGCAGAGGAGAGAGGGAAGAGAGTGTTATTGATCATTCTGAAGTTATAAGTACCAGTGAGCTGTTCTCCTCACTGCAGCTTATTGACTCTCTCACACACTGGATCCAGTAACGGCTGGTCCGAGACGGGCTCACACACTTACGGTACAGCACAGAACTGCCTTGAAATGATCCAATCAAGCTCCGGCCCAAACACAGGAGAGAGAAAGAGAGAGAGAGAGAGAGAGAGAGAGAGAGAGAGAGAGAGAGAGAATTTAATTGAGAGAGAGAGAGAAGAGGACAGAGAAAAGACAGGACAGAGAGTAAGACAGAGAGAGCAACAGAGAGTGAGACAGGCCAGAGAGAATGAGACGGGACAGATCGAGTGAGACAGGCAGGCTAGAGAGTGAGACATGACAGAGAGCGTGAACGGACAAAGACAGTGAGATGTGACAGAGAGTGAGACAGAGAGAGTGAGACATAGAGTGAGACAGGACAGAGGGAGTTGTTCTCTGGTGCAGTAATGCAGTCGTCAGTGAGAGACAAAGAAAGAGAGTGAGACAGGACAGAGAGTGAGACAGTGAGACAGGACAGAGAGTGAGACAGGAACAGAGATAAAGACAGTGAGACAGGACAGAGAGTGAGACAGGACAGAAAGTGAGACAGGACAGAGAGTGAGACAGGACTGAGAGTGAGACAGGACTGAGAGTGAAACAGGACAGAGAGTGAGACAGGACAGAGAGTGAGAGTGGGTCTCTGTTGCAGTAATGCAGTCGTGAGGGTGAGACAGGACAGAGAGAGAGACAGGACAGAGAGAAAGACATTGAGATAGGACAGAGAGTGAGACAGGGACAGAGAGAAAGACATTGAGATAGGACAGAGAGGGTGATATGACAGAGAGTGAGACAGGACAGAATGAGACAGGACAGAGAGTGAGACATACAGAGAGTGAGACAGGACAGAGAGTGAGAGTGAGACAGAGAGTGAGACCAGGACAGAGAGTGAGACAGGACATGAGAGTGAGGTTCTCTGTTGCAGTAATGCTAGTCGTGAGGGTGAGATAGGACAGAGAGAGAGAGCAGGACAGAGTAGAGAAAGACATTGCAGATAGGACAGAGAGTGTGATTGGACAGAGAGTGAGACAGGACAGAGAGTGAGACAGGACAGAGAGTGAGACAGGACAGAGAGTGAGACAGGACTGAGAGTGAGGTTCTCTGTTGCAGTAATGCAGTCGTGAGGGTGAGACAGGACAGAGAGAGAAGACAGGACAGAGAGAAAGACATTGAGATAGGACAGAGAGTGTGACAGGACAGAGAGCTGAGACAGGACAGAGAGTGAGACAGGACAGAGAGTGAGACATGACAGAAAGTGAGACAGGACGTCAGAAAAGTGAGACAGGAACAGAAAGTGAGACAGGACAGAAAGTGAGACAAAACCGAAAGTGAGACAGGGACAGAAAGTGAGTGTGAGGTTCTCTGTTGCAGTAATGAGTCGTGAGGGTGAGACAGGACAGAGAGAGAGAGACAGGACAGAGAGAGAGAGAGAGTAAGGTTCTTGTTGCAGTAATGCAGTTCGTGAGGGTGAGACAGGACAGAGAGTGAGACAGGACAGAGAGTGAGACAGGACAGAGAGAGAGAGACAGGACAAGAGAGAGAGAGGGAAGGTCTCTGTTGCAGTAACTGCAGTCGTGAGGGTGAGACAGGAACAGAGAGTGAGACAGGACAGAGAGTGAGACAGGACAGAAGTGAGAGTGTGGTTCTCTGTTGCAGTAACGTAGTCGTGAGGGGCTGAGACAGGACAGAGAGAGAGAGACAGGACAGAGAGAGAGAGAGGTTCTCTGTTGCAGTAATGCAGTCGTGAGGGTGAGACAGGACAGAGAGTGAGACAGGACGGAGAGTGAGACATGACAGAGAGTGAGACAGGACAGAAAGTGAGAGTGAGGTTCTCTGTTGCAGTAATGCAGTCGTGAGGGTGAGACAGGACAGAGAGTGAGACAGGACGGAGAGTGAGACAGGACAGAGAGAGAGAGTAGAGAGAGTTCTCTGTTGCAGTAATGCTAGTCGTGAGGGTGAGACAGGACAGAGAGTGAGACAGGACGGAGAGTGAGACAGGACAGAGAGAGTGAGGTTCTCTGGTGCAGTAATGCAGTCGTCCTGCAGAGCGCAGTGACCTTTCACCCCAGCCAGCAGAACAGACGCCTCATTTCTCACATTCTTGCAATTATGTTCACGCTTGAAGCGCTTGTTCACTCTCAACACCCGCAAGACAGGACAAGCGTGAGTTCCTAGAAAAGTTTGAGGCTGGAAAGTCTGTGAGAGAGAGACACAGTAACATTTAAGACCGTTGTATCGTGAAGTGTTGTATTTTGATCATCAGTCTGATCTGTGCACAGTCTTTCAGTAATAACAGAAACTACCAATATTAATATCTCTTAATCGCCTAGAACTCTCAGAAGAGTCATTACAGCACAGGATTATTGTTAACCTAAAACTAAAACTGGAACTATACAAAAAATACATATCTTCAAAATAAACATTAACTGAAATCATATAAAATATTAAAAATGGCAAATTTCTCTTTTTGTTTAAGTGCTATTACTAAGACTAAAAATACTAAAATGATATAGAAGTATAAGCACTAATCAAATGACCAAAACACAACTTACTAAAACTAACTAATATATAAAAATAAATAGTCTACTATTATTATATCAATAATACGTATATGACACTGATATATGTGTTAGACAACACTATAAATACGATTGTTATACATGTCTAATCAGTCAGCGCTATGGTAAAAGCATTATAGACATGACAGTGTGGTTTTCTGTAAATGAAATTATATGTATTGTGAAAGTAATTTGAACTTGACGTTGTATCAGTTCAGTGTGTAGATCCCTGCTAGCAGTCGACAGCAGTGTGTCTGTCCAGTGTTAATGAGTTAATGAAGCTGTCAGTCCTTCATATATCTTTACATACATGAGTGTGTTCGGTCGTGTCATCTGGTCAAACACACTCTTTCTATTCAACATCAGTTAGTTCACCGAGCTGAAGCGGCTGAGGGATTTCATCTGACTGACTGCAGTGTGCAGGAGTCCTCTGCCCTTTTCACACACACACACACACACACCACACACACGCACACACACACACACACACACACACACACACACACACACACACACACACACGTGCGCGCACGTTGAGATGTTGAGGCAGGTCTGGACCGACTGTGATAGCAGACTTTATTCCTTTCACTAATGCTAAAGTTTATGCCAGAAATAGACAGAAAGAGAAAAATGTAATATATCAGGCACACACACCACACACAAAGAACTGCACTAGGACCCCCACTATGCTTCTTGCACATATGTGTGTGTTTTATGAGGTTTGCTGGCTCTTTCTAAACTCTGTACTGACCCACAACGAGACCGATGGGAATCAGGCATATCTCATGCGTTTCATTGAGGCACATCTGTGATTATTTGCAATAGAAATATTGATCAAAACTTTAATAGTTTCTGTGCTATATTCGCATGATATTGTTCATATAAATATGATACAGCTTTCATTCTTCAGGTCAATCATATATTAATGGGTGGAGAAAACAGTTTAAAAGAAGAAAGTGAAATCTTTGTTATAGTAATGGTTTAAGTTAACGCATTTATTGCATGTGCTGCACAATGCTTTAAAAAAATATAAAATATTTGTAGAATTTTAAAGATAAATAAAGATTTTTGATAAGATCTCTTATTGTCCTTGAAAGCCAAAAAAAAAGTAGTGCTTGAAAAGTCCTGGAACAGAATTTGACCGTACTCCGCACGGAGCCTGCGCCTGTATCCTCGGCCGTGATTAAACACTGCTGGTGCCCATGAAGAGCAGTAACCCTCAGCGAGATGAAGAACTCAAGGGAATACCTTGCATGCCTGCTCCAGTCTGAGCGCTTGATTTGCACTGCGCTGGCCCTTTAACCGCTGCGGCGCTGAGTGTTTTTGGGCTCTTGTTTTAGCATGCTGTGCCTGAGGGGGTCAGCCAAGAAGTCACCCTTAAGAGGTGATAATCCCATCACACTAGTTTTCCCCGAATAGCATGAGCGGTTCTGCTCTCTGGAGAGTCTGAGCCTTGTTTCTGTGCTGGTTAGGGGTTACTGAGGCCAGCGCTGTCTAAAGCAGGGAGTCGTGACCCATACGAGAAGTCTCAGGTCTGTTCTGATGGGACAGCAGGAACAAAACAATGATAGGCCAACATTACAGTACATCATTTTTGTTAATTCTCATTGTGGAGAATCACTCCTGTGGGACACTGCCAGCCATTGAAGTCACCTTTATTTATGTAGCGCTGTATACAATACAGAGTGTTTCAAAGTAGCTTTACCGAGATAAATAATGCAACAAAGTTTGTTTCCAGATGAAAATAGTGTCACAGTTTAGCTTAAGTAAGTTTCATTTTTGTTGTCCAGCTCAGTTCAGTTCTAATTTAATGGTGTCAATTTAGGTAGGTCAATAATATTGTTGAATATTAAATGTCCCCAACTAAGCAAAACTGGAGAAAAGCCTTGTGAGAACCCAGACTCAGTCGCTCAGTTCTCCTCTGGCCAACGAACCAGCAGTGTGTGATTATGATTCAGGCAGGATTACAGAAGTCAGATTGGATTGGAACAATCAGAATATTTTGTCTATTAAAGGTGTGCTTATTTCGACACGTCCGTCCCCGTTCGCCAGACGGGCCTTCACTCCCTAATCCCTCCCTCCCGCCTCCTCCTCCAAACGCCCAGAATGCTCGGAAGGGCTAGCGCTTGGCGGTGTGGTCTCTCACAGCGCCGATGCCCTACAGGTATCTCTCGAATGAGTGGGCAGATGAGAAAGAGATGCTGCCTTTCCAAGCACCGCTAACGTATTTATGCAAATCTTTTTGGGCATTATTGCAGATAAGCTCATTTTATAGTCTGATTTCCGCTCCCTCGTGTGGCATAATGAGTCGTCAAGCATGGGGGAGCGGTGTCGGGAAGAGCACCAGTCCATCGGTCCGTCTGTCCGCGTGCCGCGCGCGCCATCTCTGGCGTTCAGTTCGAGGAGATTGGGATGGAGGGGTTTGAGACGGCGGTTAGTGCTATTAGCTCTTGTTATTGGAGGCAGCCGTCTAATAATTTCTAATTACCCTAAGGAGGTATTAGGAGTGTTAGTCAGCAAGGATAATTTCTTATTTGCACGCCTGGAGCGGTGAGCTCTCTAGAAGAACGGAGGCTAATGTGCAACAAAACAAATCAACGTGCCACGCAGGGCTGCGGGCTTCAGGGAGGAGGCCGAGATAACGCTCATTATGCATCAGGATAATTCATTTAGAATGTTATCAATTTCAGAATGGAGGCTTGTACTCACGCACACGTAAGCCATTAAAAAAAGCATGAGGAAAAGAGGCTGCTGTTCAAACTCGTGCCTCCTGGTCTGTTCAGGTAGCTCCAATTACACACTTCCCATGTTTAAAGGCTGTTGAATGTTAAATGCTGCCTCCTCTCTTCATTACCTCTGATCTTGGAACGTATTTCATAGCGAGACACCAAAATAAAATGTAAGACAGGGCTAAGAATTGAGTGGGTTGTCTGAGGACTGACCTAGGTGATCATTCAAGGCACGTGTCTGGTGAAAGAGGAAGACGACAGATTTGCTTTTTTCTTTGTATTCTGGTGAATTGTTCACAACAATACCGGGAGCACGCATTAAGGTACTAAGTTAATTTGACTTTCTCGCTCCTGAGACGCATGCTCCCATGGGGTTTGCTCTCGGTTCCATTTGGCTTTAATTGTGGCAGCACAGCAATACTCATCGTTCTCCTCATGAAGTTATTCATGTTTCCTTCTTTTTCTTCTTGAGAGCATCTTTCCCCGTCCCCTCAGCCTGAGAATGACTTAATCTCCTGAAACAATTGGAGGAAGTTTGAGGAGAGTCCGTTTAGATGTCTGAAATGAAATACCAAACAATGGCATCTCCGCGATAGCAACCAATTTTCCACATTCGACATCCTCCAGTGGAAAAGCTTTAGTAGTCACGAGGGAAAACGCAAGAGTAGACAAAGCACAAAACCAAACAAGACAAAAAAACATGTTGTGTTCAGCGGTGTTGGCGGGTTAGGCCTGCATTGTGTGTTTCTCGCTGGGCTGTGGTCCTCAGACAACAGACTGTCTCGCGGGAGACATCTGCGAATCCGACCCGCCGACCCTCAGAAGCGCTCTGAAGTGAGGGAATGCTGCCTTTAGCCCTCACACGGCCCGCGGGACAAACTCCAGCGCTATTAAGAAACAGAGAGAGAGAGACAGAACAAGAGGGAGACAGGCAGAACCGGCCGAAGCGCGTCAGAACCGGGTTTTGTTTCTTCCTCAAAGGCCTCGCGGTCTGTGTTCCTCCTCAGATGCCCATGAGATTGTTTTCCTTCTTTATGAGTAAAGAGCATCTCGGTGCTGGAGAGGTTACGCTGGCCTGATGAGGAGCCACTGTTCACAGCACCTGCTCTTGGGTGGGCCGGCGTCCAAGCGCATCGCTGCGCGCTAAACAAGACATCGTTCCCCGCTTCCCGGAGGCTAGAGCGACCTTTGGCTGGAGATCTTTGCCGTCTTGTCTCGGTTCTTCCCGTTCTCCGTCGGGCCACTTACGCCTCGCTGGGTCGCTGGGTCAAAGCGCAGTCCGCTTCCCACTGAGTTCGCCTCTTCCTTGATGCGTGCAACACGTGCATTACAGTGAAGAGAGAAGCTGTTGTTTCTCTCCCTTCCTCGCTGCCTTTGATTTTCCTGCTGGTTGAAGTCGTTGCCTCCGCTCAGGAGCTTTAGGGGAACGGCTGCATCTGCTGTTGAGGTTTTACAGGAAGAGAAAATTGAAAAATCAATAAAAAGCCAAAAAAGAGTGAGACAGAAAAAAATACACAGAGGGCGAAAAGCAAAGCAGATAACAGCTTTGAAGAAGCAGACAGACACAAGGCTGCTTGTAGATTCTAGACGTGTGTTTTGGACTAATTCAGGGGCAAAGGACAATGAATTTATTTAAAACACTGCAGCGTAGACGCCACATTCGTACTCCACACCTGCGCCAAGGCAGCCGTTTTCCAAAATGTCCAATAGAGCACTCAAGCAATGTGAGACAACGACTTATAGAAACTCCTCTAGAGCGGCTGTAATCTGAACCTGCTGCTGGAAAACATTAGTTAGGAATGAGCATCTTCCTGTATGGTTTCAGTGCAACAAACATTTCACCTGAATTCAAACGGAATAGGTTTCTGAGTTTCCCTAAAACACAAGAGACAGTCAATAGAAAACTCATCACCGACTGATTTACATAACTCTCTCTCCGGGAATGCAGTTCTGCTCATTATTTTTACATTTGTGGAAGAGTGCTTGAACACAGGGAAAATCTGTGGGAAGGACAGCGGGCCGCGGTTATTGACTTGTAAAGGAGCGGGTAGAAGTGTCTGGATAAGACGTGAGCTTCTCCTGCTCTTGTAAAGCAGTATCTGATTTCTCTGCTAGTTGGGTCCCCAGAGGGGCCGCTGGGCTGATGGGAGCTCGCAGCTGCTGCAGAGAAGAACAAGTGAACACGTGAACTCTGGAGGTGTTCCCTACATGCTGAGGATGCTTCCGTTAGCTTACCGCATCTGAATATGGGCAGGTTTTCAATCACAATCTGAGGAGAGATCCCCCGATATGATTGTAAAGCGCTTTGGGTGTGCGCTGAGTACATCTAAAAATGCCTCATTCATTGAGTTTCCACGTGCACCAATAGTTGGCAATACCCAGCCCTGGACAGCGGTACAGCGCCAACAGAATGCTGACTAATTTATGAGTGCAAACTGCACGTGTGCATGCGAGAGAGAGAATCAGAGGAAGTTTTCATTGACTCTGCAATGAGGTATCCGAGGCCCATGGGGGTGGGGGGGCACCTTCACAGTTTGAACTTCATCAGGGTTGCGCTAATCAATACACTATTGGAAAAAGAATTAATTACCAAAGCAGAATAAAACAGCTGCATTTTAAACGGAGGCTTCATCAATGCTTTAATCTCCTGCTTTCAGCTCAGGTGCCCTGAGGAATTGCTCTGACCGCGTGTAATGAGGAACTCAGGGACTTTACGCCCCAGACAACCCTTTCTCTCTCTCTCTCTCTCTCACACACACACACACACACACATCGGCCTTCCTAAACTGTATCTCCATCTGTGCAGAACCCCTCCACTCCACCACATTCCCTTCCCACCAAATTCCAGTCTTCCCAGGGATGAGGAAGGGTATTAATGTGGAAATCTCTGCTGTAGGGCCGCTGGAAAGAGGCACACATTCCTAAAGTGAAAGGGACTGAACTGTCGCCCGTCCACGGCCCGCCCCGTCACCCACACCCCCGCCCCGCTCTCGAGCCCTCCTCCAAACTGCATTTCAAGTAGGGTTGAGAAGGGGTTATGGGTGATGAATTGGGTTTTTAGTGAGCTCATTAGGAAGCCAAACAGAGTCAGAACGCAGCGGAACAGAGTGGGGCCACGGCGCAGCAATCAGTTCTGCTTGCTTTGTTCTGTGCCTCCAGGACATTTGTGAGCGAAAGTTCAGGGCAGACGGCTGATGAGAACAGAGCCCCTGATCTGATGGTTGACTTGTTGGTGTAGAAGCTTTAATTCGTCGGCTTCTTCGTGTCTCGTGTCCGCGGCGTGCCCTCCGTAAGCCCGGCGTCTGATGCCCGGCTCTGGTAGGATAAGCGTGTGTAATAACTCCAAGGTGTCTGTCGAGTCTGTGTTTGTCTGAAGGGCAATTGAGGGGTGGAGAATCTCCATAAATAAAGGTTTTGTGTGCTGATGTGTAGAATCGGACCCGGTGCCTTCAGAGCAGGACTTTGGTGAGCAAGTCGGAGCGCGTTAGTTAATAACCAATGGAAGTGAATAACAATAACTTTATTCTAGAGCTGCTGTAAAGCCTAAACAGTCTCCTGTTATCACTGTAAAGCTGATGTGAAACAATCTATATTGTTAAAAGCACTGTGTAAATGAAGGGGACCTGACTTGAGCTCGATTCCCTCTCTGGAGATTAAGTCTATTCCAGCACAGCTTTGTCTTTCTCTCTGCTCGTGTTCACGGGCCATAGAAATCCTGTTTTGGTGAAAATTGATGTAATTTGCTGTAGTAATTATCTTAGTAATTAACTCTCTAATGACTGCGGTGTGAAAGTGCTGTGGCTCTCATGTGCGCAGTCATTATTTGCTCTCCATTGTAATGCAAGCTTCAAAGTGTGATGATACTGACTGGAGAGAGGGAGAATAGACTTGGATGCACCTCAATAACCTCTGGGGCCAATTATTGTAATTTGATTTGGACGACAAGCTGCAGGAAGAGTGTGGGGTCGGTGGGCCGTGCAGCGTGTGTATAGGGGTGTGTGGATCTCGAGACTTCCAGCCCCTTCACAACAAACCTCAAAAGGAAGATCTCATTGTTTCTGGACTGCAGATGCTCCCTCACACACTGGCCAATATGAACCCTGCTCGTAAACGCACCGGTCTTTCCGCCTGCATCCGTACATGTTTCTGCATTAGTGTTGAATCAGTTGTCCTCACAGCGTAGGTTCGCGTGCAGCTTCCTTTAAACTGTCTCTCGGGATGTTGTTTCCCTGTGATTGTCTTTCACACGGGCCAGAAGCTCAAGAGATGCAGGAAACACTTAATGTCTCATAAACTCATCAGAGTGATTAGCAGACTAATGAAGAGACGAGACGAGGGGCGGCGGAAGCGCAGCGCTGCGATCAGGGGCGGCCCCTCCAAGGCCCTGTTTATGATGTAATGAGATAATTGGCATTACAGGTAGCAGGTTAATTACACGTGTAATTACTCAAGTGCTTCAAATCGGCTCTTCTGAAACACTATTGGCATGTGATTATCAACCTTTTATTTCAGCTCCTTTTATTTGCCCCAGTCGTTCTCAAAGTTGGTTTGTTCATGCTGAAAGTTTTTCAAACATTTTTTTCCCATGATAACACTTTATTTTGATGGTCACTTTTGAACATTCTGTTGACTGTAAGTGACTTTGCAACTACATGTCAACTAACTCTCATTAGAGTATTAGTAGGGTATTAGTAGAGTATTAGTAGGGTATTAGTAGAGTATTGGTAGAGTATTGGTAGAGTATTCGTAGGGTATTTGTAGAGGATTGGTAGAGCATTAGTAGGGTATTAGTAGAGTATTAGTAGGGTATTAGCAGAGTATTAGTAGAGTACTAGTAGAGTATTAGTAAAGTACTAGTAGAGTATTAGTAGAGTATTAGCAGAGTATTAGTAGAGTATTAGTAATGTATTAGTATGAGTATTCGTAGGATATTTGTAGAGGATTGGTAGAGTATTAGTAAGGTATTAGTAGAGAATTAGTAGAGTATTGGTCAAGTATTAGTAGGGTATTAGTAGGGTATTAGTAGAGAATAAGTAGAGTATTTGTAGAGTATTAGTAGGATATTAGAAGAGTATTGGTAGAGTATTAGTAGGGTATTAGTAGAGTATTTGTAGAGGATTAGAGGTTTATTAGTAGACTGTTTGCTTAATAGCCTATCTGCTTAAGTCTTTATTGTGATGACATTCTACTGACAGACATTCTACTGACTATAAGTATATTTGCAACAACATTTCAATATAAGTAATACTCTACTAATACTATACTAACACTCTAACACTGTAATGAGAGCTAGTAGACATGAAGCTATAGAGTTACTTATAGTCAACAGAATGTGTTAAAGGGACCACCAAAATAAAGAACAACCTAATTTTCTCAGCACAGGATTTGGAGATTTTAAAATCTGTGGCACTCCTGGGATGACCCCGACATGATTGTGTGTGTGTGTGTGTGTGTGTTTGTTAGTAAGCTGCTTCCTCATACAGACATCTAATTAAAGTGGTTTATTCCACTCCATTTACAAGCAAAAGAGAAGCTTTAGTTCTTCAGTGCAAACAACCGCACATTACACGAGCAGGAAAACAACACGGCAAGAATGACTGTGAGAGCGCAGCTGTCCGGGACCAGAGTGTTTGTGCAGATGTGTGTGTGTGTAGGTTGGTTATTCAACACTAAATGATCTCCTGCTTGTGTATGATGTGTTTTTTAGTCTATTAAACTAGTCTATCAGTTCTGCTACTAGTCTCAAACGAGTCATGAACACCAGTGAACACTGAGAGGACGGGTGGGAGCGAGCAGGCGCAGGGTTCAGGGTTCAGGGCTGCCCTCTCCGCTCTGACCTGTGTGTTTGTGGGTGAGTGCAGCGGTGTGGATCACTGCTCTCCAACACGAGCTCGGAGACGAGCGGGACCGGGCCTGTGGACGCGTTCTCAGTAATTAGAGTCTTTAAGCCGGACTCTGACGGCACTGCCTCCACCTTCATGCCCCATTAGCCCGAAACAAACCAGTGACTGCACCTCTCCTCGAGACAAAGCTTCAGCCGACTTCTTAGTCTCTTCCGGTTGCAGTTGTTACAATTACATGTTATATAATCACACGGCCTCTTATGGTCGGCACAGCTTCAGTCTACCCCTAAACACTCGACTGTAACGCTCTTCTGCTTCAGTGTCTACACAGCCTCTAATAGCTTCTATGCAGGAACCTTGATGACGTGTGTCTGTAAGAATCTCAGTCGGCGTCTCTACTTCCGGAAGTGCGTTCTGCAGGCCAAGTGTATAGAGGCAAAACTTGAATAATATCCATTTTCTCAGAAACGGAGGCAACGATTTTAGAAACGCTGATTCTCTAAGTCGAATTTCGTATCAATATGAGAGAATACTAACCCTCAAAGGTTGTTGATGTAGCTCGACATATATATCATTTAAATAACTTCTCTTTTTCACTCTTGTGTGACAGATAAATGCCTCACAGTGTAGTTAACATCATTCACGTTAACCGCAGGACGTTTTTATAAACAGCAAGTGTAATTTGACACTATCTACACCTAACGCAAAACCGGCTTCTGACCATAGACTGACGCGGCAGCACCGGATGTACCTGGGCGTGCTGAGACAAACCCGGGAGCGATTCGTGCAAAGAGGCTATTGTTGCATTTAACAGCTATTTCTACCCGATTTTATCCATGAACATTTGTTTTGGTGATATAAGTTAATGCAATTATGTTTATTCAGCGATTACTACATAATGTTTTTGACATGAATAAAACCCTTTTTATTTATTGTAATTAAACCAGATGTGATAGCGCATATGAGAGACTTGAGGTGACGTTATAGAGAATATAGTCACAGCTAAAGTGTGTTCTGATATAGTCACCGGGCTGCTTTGAAACAAACGTGTCTATTGTGGAAGAAACTATAGTTGCTATTATCAAATAGTTACCGTATTATAAAAGACGATTTAACATCACTAGACACTGGATTGACCAATCAGAAGGCAGGAACACTGGCTAATATTACAGCTGTTGTTTTAAAGTTGTCTATGTTATTTGGGTCAGTGAGGCCTAGTTTAATGTGGTTAAACACTGTCTCTTTCTACAGACTCGAATGCACATGCACACAGTGGACATGTTTGAGCCAGATAGAGGCAGAGATGGAGGAGCGAGCGAGCGAGAGAGAGAGAGAGAGAGAGAGAGAGAGAAGGGGCATGTTTTTCCCTTCTCCAAGGGTACTGCTTTTTCCAAAAGTGCCTGGGGCGAGACTGCAGCACCTCGTCTCCCGGAGGCCTTTGGGCGTCTCCTAATAGCCACCCCCCTCATCTGCCCCCGTCTCAGAGGTGCATGATGGGATACTTCCCCCTCCCCCTCTCCTCTTCTCCTCGTGTCGTCCTCATGTTTTGTGCTGGAGTTCACATCCGCGCAGGTTCAAATGGCAGAGTTGCCAGGGAACAGTCAGAGGCCATCAGCGTTTGGGACGATTCGCCCTGCGGCGCTGCAGCGCTAACCAGTGCGCGGCGGGCCATGTAGATTAGCAGCTTCACGTGTAATGAGCAAGTTTACCCTTTCTTTCTCTTCTTTTCTTTTCTCTTTTCTTTTCTCTCTGTCTCTCCCTCTCTGTTTCACTGCACTAATCCCGTCCAATCATTTTTTTGATTATTTCCACTTCTTTGACTCACTGTCATGTGTGTGCATATTTTCACTAGGGATCGAGTTATCGTTCTTTGGGCTGATTTGTGTGTAGATTATTGGTATCAGCTAAAAACAGAAGCCAACGCATCCCGTTATCCTCTCTCAGAGGATAAAGTAAATGTGTAAAATGAGCCTTTTAGCAATTTCATTCTCTGTCATTAAATTGCATTATGTATTTGATTTACTGTGATCTAGATCTGTTGAAAACACACTGATCTCCAGACGTTTCATTTGTGTACATATAGATTTGGTTATCAGCGAGCGTGTGTGTGTGTGTGTGTCTGGTTTCAGGGGCCGTAGGGTAATGAAGCGAGTCGTGGGTCTGTAAATACACGCGGGTCGCTCTGGCTAGCGAGCGCTATGCTATCGTGTTGCAGTGAAAATGGAAACGTCAATAAAATTAATCTGGCCACCTCTTGGCCTGGACGGCTCGCTGTGGTCCACTCATAACACACCACGACTAGACAAGCGTACACTCCAGATGTCATTAGAGCAGATGAATAAACTGTGTTTGTCAGGTGACAGTGGGACAGAGTGTGTAAGGTCACGTCTGCATCGTCAGCACGCATCACGCGGCGAGGCCAACGAAACACAGAATAACATAATAGATTAAAACAGAGAGGGAAAGGCTTTCAACTGTCCTTGTATTCTTCATGTATTTTGCATTTCATTACGCCACCCATCGGATCTGTTCTCTTCGCTCCTTTTTAAAGCGATTATTTGAAACATTAATGCGTGATTATTGCTTGTATGGGTGCGTGTGATTGATGTCTCCCAAAAACAGAGCGACGTGCAAGTGTAAATTTGTCGAATATCGCGGCGCAGTGCAGGAGTTTTTCAGATACATAATTTAGATGCCCTCAAGGAAGGCTTTCAAGGCATTTTCGCCCAAGGCCAAGAAAAATAACGGACTTTTTAAAGTAAATAATTTTTGCTAATGCACAATTAATGGCCGAGGAGAAAGAAAGTAAGTCTGGGAAGTGGGTTATGCCGAGACCCGGCCTGCCCTCACACATGGGCATCAGCGAAGGCGTGTCAGACGGGGTTCGGGGTATGCAAATGAGGTGCGGGAAGGGGAGGGGCCGTGGGGTTGTGCACGTGTGTATTTCGCGTTGTAGCTTTTTTGATGCTGCTGTTCTTCTTGCCTTGACGTGAGGGGCGTCTCTTTAGTGTTTAGGGTTTGTGTACGTTTGTATAATGCCACTGTGTGTAAGATTGTTTCCCACTTTCTAAAAAAGCTCTCTCTTCCGTCCAGGAGATGGTTTAGACAACAGCGTGGCCTCACCCGGCACGGGCGACGATGACGATCCAGACAAGGACAAAAAGCGACAGAAAAAACGAGGCATCTTCCCTAAGGTCGCCACCAACATCATGCGGGCATGGCTCTTCCAGCATCTCACAGTAAGTCTATGAGCTTTCTGTATCAATGATTGGGAAAACCCACGCTAGTTCTCTTAATTAACACTTAGATCCGGCCGCTGTTGAAACGCTTGTCTACGTGGTGTTACTTGACGACATGCAACGGTCGATCCTGACATGACTCCATTTGGAGCAGTTTTCAATGGAAGAGCAGAACTAAACAAATTATTAAGCCATTTTGTGAGTGTAATGGCATTTGATGTTAAACTTAAGCGTATAAAAAAACACATAAACAACATTTAACGCTGGATTTACACCACTGGGGGACTTTACGTTCAGTCTCAGAATATGAGCACTATCACATTGGCAGTAACTGCGTCCTCATGTATAGTGTATGACTGTAGTTTTAGTCAGTTCCTCCTGAAAGAACGCTTTCAGGGTTCAGTGACTGTGTAGTTGTTGTGGCACGAAGGAGGGAGCGCTGTGTGTGTGTGTGTGTGTGTATGTAGAGAGGTGGCATGCGGGGTCGTGTTCCCTCGGCCTCTCTGATGTCACGAACATCATCCGCGGCTCAGGATATATCGAATTGGGACGGGACGGGGTCGAGGTTTCTGAGCGATGAGCATGTGAACTGAGAACGGCCATGAGTGTGTGGGACTGTGTGTGTGTGCGTGTGTGTGAGGGACCCCGCTGATCTAACTCAAGCTAATTAAAAGGGCTGTAAAGCCATTAGAAACATTAGAGGGATAATCAGAGGCGCTGAACTCTGCCATGCGCTTCTAACTCTCGTAATCATCAGAACAACTCCAACGCAGCGCGATCTGACGGACAAAGACACTTCACTTTCTGCGCATTATTCTCGCGCTCTTTCATTTGTCGTCCCTTCGCACTCAGCGGTGAACGGAGAGCCACCTACCTCGCCGCTTTCACCCACAAACGCCTCTCGCTCCTTTCACTCGGCTCCATATCAGCGCAGGAATCTCACACTGTTTTCAAGAGTCATTAAGCGTCTTCGCTGGCAGCTCAGAGATCCCATTCACAGAGACGCACTCCCGTTTCCTTCGAATGGTGTTAAAAACGCCAGAAGTTTCCACTAATGGAAATACAGGAGTTTCCATCGTCCTTTTAGATGTTAGTCTTTTATGTGCGCAAGTAATAATTCATTCTTTGACGCACCTTTCTGTTTTCTTTTTTTCAGGACAAAAAAGGCTTAATTGAATTATCCCAAACTACCAACCGCTGTCCTTTACACCGGCGCGGCCGCGCCACACACTAACACATTCAGGCCTTTTTTTTAATTTGTTAAGCAAATGTATTTTCCAGCTCAGGATGCATTGTGTGCGGGTGAATTCATGGGCACGCTGGCCCTGGAATGGCCAGTCAGCGGCAGCTCTCCATTCAACCATTCATTCAAGGGTGCAAAAGAAAGCGGCGAGGTTGTATTTTCTCAACTGCAGGGCCAAAGCAGAGACTGCTCCTCCACGAGCGGTGGGGGTCCCTTTACATATGTTCTCAACATTGAGCCATTGTCACTCAGTTCTGAGGGGCTCAGAAGGACGTAACCCCTTCCCTCCCCAAGTCTCCATCCCCCGAGCCCACAGAACAAGGCGCCGGCTAACAGTTCAATTGTGGGCTAAAATCGAATGGCCTCCTCTGCCGCTGTGAGCCCACCCTTACACGGGAATAGCCTCTCTGATCCGGCGGGTCATCTGGGGCCAATCCCGAAGGATAAACCCACAGAGATGCTTGTTCGCCTCCTGACTGGAGTGGGGCGTTTGGGTAGGAACACACTGCCGTGAAGCACCGAGAGATGTGCTCTTGCTCCTGGAGCTCCTGGATCTCTTCCAGCGCCATTAGCGAGGAGGGAGTCCCAGATGGCTGATGTAAGCTTTCCATACGGCGCAGAGCTTATGTTATCGGAAAGATAAACTCCTCTGTGGGGCGTATCGCTCTATTAGACTTCATATTTAATGAAGGAGAGGAGAGCGTTCCACTAGGCTACACAGTAGTGCAGTCGTCGCGCCAGGGTCACCCAACAGTTTAATGAGAGACAAACTTTGGATCCTCTCAATTGGTGCGTTGGCGCCCTCAGTGTGTCTCCTGCTAAGAGGAGGGTCAGCCGCCAATGAAAACAGGAAGCACTCCGACACAAAGATATCACTGCGGGCCGCGCTGTCCTTTCACTTCGGTTAAGCCCACAGAAAGCAGGGAAAATAAATAGGTTCGTTTAAACATGAGGCCCAGCCAATGGCGTGAGGATTTGAGCAAAAGTGAACATTTATTGGACAATGATGTAGAGCAGGACTGAAATCCATTGGAGATTTGATTGAGGTCGTGAAAAGTTAGTTGTGATGTTATTGGTGTTAACACTTTACAATAAGGTTCATTAGTAAACATTGAATAATGGATTAACTAACATCAACTTACTATGAGGCATACATTATTACAGTGTTTATTAATCTTTGTTAATGTTAGTTAATAAAAATACAAGCTGTTCATTGTGTGTTCATGTTAGTTCACAGTGCATTCACTAATGTTAATAAACACAACCTTCAAATTTTAATAGCAGCATTAGTACACTCTTGCTGGGTTGCTTTAACCCAGCTTCAAAGTCAAATATGAATAAACCCAGCCACTGGGTTCGATTTTTAATTACACTTTTAACCCAATGTTTGGGTTTGTCCATATTTGACCCAAAGTTGGGTTAAAACAACCCAGCATATTTTAGAGTGTGAATGCTGAAATTAATATTAACTACGATTTATAAATGCTGTAGAAGAATTGTTCATTCTTCAGTTCATGTGAATGACTCACCTTAGTGTAAAGTGTAACCTTTATTTTTTCCCTAAATAACAGGCTTTACGTCAACTGAAAAAGTCAATTAACGTATTATTGTTAAAACACGAAGTGCATTCAGTAAAGATGTATGATTTTGATTTGATGTTGACTTAGTGAGTTCAGTCAGACACTGGCAGCTGATCATCTCCCATCTTTTGCTTTTGATTCACAAGTTACAAACCTCATCAAATGACTGTAAACAGACAGACAGGATCAGCCAGGGTTCAGGCTGTAGTTAGAGTCACACAGTTAGAGCACACACACTCGCTCCCGAGGCTTGGCTCGTACTTGAACATTTGGGACTGATGAGTCCTGACTGTTTGCATGTCTGATTCACATCACTGTTCACTTCCACTGCAGCACATCTGACAACTGTTTTAAACAATGGACAGCCACACATAAACACAACATGTACACTTAAAAAAGAACTTCAGACAAGTTTCTCTCCCTCTCACTCACACACACACACACACACACAGTGTTCGGTAGGCTGTCTTCACCCTGCCGTATGAGTTTTCTAGGAAAGGTTTCCTCCTCTGTTGGCTGTAATGCAGGGCATTCTTAAAGCCGCAGTTTAGTTTGAGGTCCATGAGGTTTCATGACGCTCCGGGAGGTTGCAAAGGCAACGCTGATCTATCATGGGCGTGTTTGCCATCCATCACCAGTGCAGCCTATATAACAGTTCAGTTCTGTGTGTGTGTGTGTGTGTGTGTGTAAGAGAGGCCTGACAACCAGCCTCATACTTACACTGATGTGTGCTTTTGCACCCCTTGTGGCAGTGCTGGAGAATGAAAACAGTTCTGGTAAAGCAGTGTTTAGGACCATGACCCTACAGTGGAACACACACTCTCTGGCTCTGTTGACTCAGACCTGTTGTACATCTAGGAAAATCAAGTACGTCACTGCAAACTGCAGTCAGCTGACCAGATGTCCATATCCAGTGACTCTTTCATTGCCTGCAGGTTATGGAATTCAGCCTTCAATCTGTGTGTGTGTGTGTGTGTGTGTGTGTTTTCAGTGTTTGACAGATCTTGGATAATAATGTGCCTGAGAAGAACCGTTTGTGTCAACTAGCATTTGGCATTAATATTAGCTTCACATCTTTAAATACTAATTTTGTTTTCAGATCGCTGCGTCCTTGTTTAAACTGTTGCAGCTTTCTATTCTTTAATATGTCTCTGTGCATTAACATTTGTAACCTGAAGACAGTTGTTAGTGTGTTCCTCTTTCTTGATCTCGTCTTTGAGCATCATGCTGTGTGTTGTGTAAGACTGAACTTATCGCATGTTTTATCATGGGTCAATGCATTTTGGAGATGGATGAGTCTCGGAGATCTTTGTCAGTTGAGGGATGACCTTGCAGACTCTTGGAATGCTCCAACATACCCAGACTGAGTCGGTATTAATAGAGACAGCTTGGACAGGCTGGAACACGCTGTTCCTTGCATGTGTGTGTGTGTGTGGAGGGGAATGCTTTTGCTCTGACCTGAAGATACACATGAAACAGTGAGGAGAACAAGAACTGTAGTTTAGTAACTCTCAGATCCAACTGACCTCTACACTGATCAACACACACCAGAACACGGCTCACGGGGAACGCAAATCCTTAAACCTAGAGCACTTCGAGGTTTTGTGTTTTCCTCCTAATAGGCTTTTCAGTAAGGTCATAAACTGAAATGTGTACACCAGCGAAGGTGCCAGTGCCTGCCCAGAAGATTGCAAGAATGTGATCCAGATTTGTTGTTATTCAGGTAGCTGCGATTAAACGTGAGGAAACTTTATACTGTTGACCTAAAAGATGAAGCTGGTCATAGATGTGATTAGAAGGCAAAGGGAACTCTAATGCCTTTGATAGCAACCCTTGTGGTAAAGCTAGAACTAATAAACTGTGAAATCAATGTGTGCATTCATATGTGTGTGTTGGGCTGAAAAGAGGGAGGAACTAGGGGTGTGGTCGAAGAAACAACTCAGACATAGAAGCTGAAAACTAAGAGAGGATAGCCGTGTGTGTGTGTTTGGAGCAAAAATCAAAACCAGACTGTGCTTCTCTGTTTTGGTTTGTCAGGGGGACCGGCGCTCCTCTGAATCCCAGCGCTCTATTTCGGCTCTGTGATCTTCCCGCCCTTTCTCTGCTGCTGTTTTTATTCTGTTTTTCCAGCACTTCTCCTCACAAGCCTCCCTCTGAGCTCTGTCTGCACCTCCTTTCTGCTATTTCATAATGACGACGAGCGCTGTGACTGCACGATATCATTTCATATCTTGAATGGTGCATCAAAGGCAACAAACAAAACGCACCAATTTGCTGTGGTTTCTGTTCAGCCTCCCAAGATGCTGGCAAACTGAAGCCTTCCGCCGACTGTGCCGCCGTATCTGACGCTCACTGTTCAGGGTTTCAAGATGCCTAAAACCTGTGAGCAGTATCAAAAATATTCACAAAAAGGCACTACTAAAGACACGTATCCTAATCAAACTGGAGCGTTTTGGCTCCAGATGTGAATGCATGTGAATATTGATCTGATCGCAGTAGTTGTAATGTCCCCGGGGCACGACAAACCCTGCTCAAATCTACAGCGATTTAGATAAAGAGAATTGGCAAGACACAACGGATTTCAGCAAGCATAACCTCCTCCTTCTTTCTCCTCCTCCTCTCCCCCTTCAACCAGGGAGCAGAATAAAAGGAGGGAAAACCTGTAATTACACACACTCTTCTGAATCTCCCTTAATGTTCATTATTTAAAACCGGCGGCAATTACAAGTTCAAAGGGGCTTAGAGGGCCAGCAACCTGCATAATCGCCAGCAAATGAAGTATAGCGTGTTCACGCTGCTGGGGTGAATCATGCATTTCCATACAGGCACAAATCTCTGCCACCTCAGGGCTCCGGCGTGCACTATCCCCGCCTCGCAATCCTCTTAGCCACGGCTTTTTTGTCTTTCTTCACCCACCAGCTACCCTCCGACATGTAAAGCATATCAAACTTTACCCTTGTACATTCACTGTTATTCGTCCTCATGTTTATGGCTGCCAGGCCGCCCACCCTCTTCTCCAGATTACTCTGCTCTGTTTCTCTCTCTCTTTGCTCCCGTCTGAGTGCGTCCCCACAGGTGTATCTCAGTTACCTTAGGAGACAGTCACAGCAGCCAATTCTGTCCACAGGTGGCTCTTTGCTCATCAAGAAGAAGGCTCGCGAGCCCAGCGGTTAGCTCTGGTTTCAGAGCCGCCCCAACCGGCGGTCACTGTATACATCCTCCTCTACATCTACACCTCCACACAAGAGGCTCTCTTTCTCTCCCCGTGCCATGTTTATCTTCTTCCTCTGTCCTGGTTCAGTACCGCAGGTCACCTTTCTATCTGTACGGCTTTCGTGTGCCTCCCCCGGTCAGTTGTGCTGCTGTTTGCATTAGGGATCTTTGATAAAATCTCCATAGGGATTTGCTCTAGTGCTCACACCATTTCCTGCCTGCTGCTTTCATTGTTTGTCTCGTTCGCATGGGGGAACGTACAGACTCCCACCTGAATACAATCAAACGTTGTCGCTCTTTGGCGTGGTAAACAGCAGACAGTTCATTTTTCATTCAGCCGAAATCTCCTCAAAAGGCAGCGAGGACTGGCTGTTTCATTAAGTGGCCCATCCAGGCAGACACGTGCACCACAGCAGAGCCCATGTTTACCCAAGCAAGTGTGCATATTAGAACGGAATCCGTGGAGAGATTAATGGGCTACTGCCTCTGTACCATTGATTATCTAAACGCCATTTTTCCCTCTTCCTGCACACATATTAAAAAGTAATGAAGCCTACGGAGGAAAGGAAGGCAAGACTTCACGCATCATTTTACGTTATCTGGACTCTAACGGCGAGGAATCTCTTTAAGGCACGTTTTGAGCAGAATTAAGTAAACAAATATGGAGCATGCTTTTGAAACAAGAGAAATGTGCCCGAGCCGCTGACACGTGGAGGAGACTCTGCAGATGTTAGCAATTTTGCTGCGTAGCTTCCCCGACCTTACGACGAGGCCACAATTACTGCAATGGATTTGGTAACCAATGATAGTAATGAAAATGTGGAAGAACATCAAAAGCACCCAGGATTAGAACGATCTACAAAGCCAGTTCAACAGTGTATTATAGGTCCCCGAACAAGTGACTCTTGGCGGCTGTCCATCTTATGCCTTCTATTTGCAAAGCAAGGACGTTTCCACCAGCACTGTGCATCTCCATTCTGAAGGGGTGGGGGTGGCCTCTATAAGGGAAATAACTTCCTGAGACATTACGTGAATCAGCAGACAGCCTCATGGCCCAGACCTTCCCCAAGAGTCTAAACGCTGGAGTTAAAGGTGAGGAACCACATTGAAAACCTGATGGGAAACAGTTTTTCCTGCCCTGCAGAGCTTTATTTTGAATGCTCTTGGCTTCATTTGGTTTTAGTATGTGGTAATGACTTCTGCACTAGATCTTCCTCTACAGAGCCCAACCCTCAATGTCACAGCCATTACTGAAGCACTTTTACCATTACTGAGGCATGCCGCTCAATTCCCGTCACTCAAAGTTGACTGTACTGCGCCGGATCATGAATTATTGTGCAGCGGTGGGGCGAGGGAAAAAAGGAAGAGTACACACAAAACACACAATGGAAAGAACACAACAACAGCTGTCTTCTCTGCAAAGTGATTGGAGAGGAGCGGGGCTTGGGTTACATTCCTGAGATGGGGATGGCTGGTGTTGGTTTCAGAGGTGGGGGCAGGTGGTGGGGGTGGAGACAGCTCAACAAGTTGTTGAAAAGAACACAGACGCTTGTCATCAGCCTCCAGAGCAGGGAGCCATCTGAGTGCATTTTAGTCACAGAGGTTAATGACCTCCCTTTGCTCTTCCGTCCTGCTGGAGTCCAGTGCACCAGCAGCACTCTGCTGTGTTTGAGCTCACAGTTCTTCCTTGTGGCCTGGATCAGCCCAAAAAGCTGTAAGTGGATCCTGACAATCCCTTTTTATCTCTCCCTCTAGGGCAGCGCGTAAACTTTCAGAGTAACGACGGTGTTTGGATTACTGGAGCTCCCTTTGATGCCTCAGTATGCACCATGCAAAGTGCAGAAAGAAGAAAGACAGACAGAACTAATATGTACTTTTTTTGATTTGCCAGTGTAGTGGACGCTTTCTTATGCAATTTGACCTACAGTACATTTACTGCAAGGGCCGTCCACCCGTACCAATGTGGGGTCAAGTTCCTCGCTCAAAGGCACAGTGATAGAGAACTTAATCCTGTCATGAATCGCTCCTTTTGGGGTTTGAACAACCCTGCAGTTATTGCACAAGTTGTTAATCTGCTCTGATAGATTCAAGTTGCAATTCTCACAAACCTTTTAGGTTTCAAACTTGTGCAGTTTCATACGTTAGGACACCTTTAGCTAAATAAAAAGAATAAAGCCAGCTACATTTCTTATTTGGTTCTGTCTGTTGACCCCCATCCACTAATAAACGGTAAGCTGAGCAAGCTGTTGGTCATCCTCTCATGGGATTGTTGGGTAGCTGCCAGTTTCCTGCTTGCTTTGTCAGTGGATAAAGTCAGTAACAAACGAGAAGCCTACAGCCAAGCCGGTCAATCAGGGTCAGAGGTCAGCAGACCTCGGGGCAGGATTGTGCAGAGGAGCACTATGGGGAGAGCACAGGCGGCTGGAATGCACTGAGAAGGGGCCCTTTGCTCCGTTCCTCAGCTCTACTGCTTTTAGAGCCATTAAATCTCTTCATACATCCCTAAGTCTTGAGCATCAAGAGTGGAGAGTCCCCAGGGCTCATAGCAATCCGCTGCCTGAGTTTGTAGTGTAAGGGAGAATGTTTACAGGTATGAATTGAGGTTGCTTTGGCTCCGTCAGTTGTCTCGCAAGGTTTCTGTGATCACGACTGCGAGGATCTTTGGCTAAGTCTGGGTTTTCTGTCCTGCTTCGGTTGACTTGATCATTTCAGCTAGGCTGAGTTTACTGAAAATCTTCACGGCAGCCTCTTTATGCTGATACATTGTTTAGTCCTTTTGGAGAGCCAGCTAAATGGGCGCCATGCTTGACTTCTACATTTTTAGCATCATTAACCTACAGGAAATTGCCCCTGCAGCTGTTTGCCGGCTGCTTGGTTACTCCACATTCCCAGCTAATGGCTATACGTAGAGGTTTCCTCTACTGTGAGTTTTGACTGTAAAGCAGATTTGACAACTTGAATTTGATAGTGGAACAGATGCAACATTATAGGTTTTGAGCTCTGTGTAGGATTATCTGTTTGAGACTACTGGTAAAAAATGCCATGATGCCATTCATTGTGGCTCCCAAACCAAGCCACAGAGACAGAATTTGTAAATAATCCTTCCCTCGTTAAGAAAGCTTACTATGCTAAATGAAATGTGCTGTGTATATGTTAGAATAGCCTGTTCTATTGCCTTGTCCTTCGGTCTCAAATGCCAGTACAAAAGGAGTCTACGATAATGTGTGCTGCCAAGACCTACTTGCATAAAAGGGGTTGGTGCCCGCAGAGCAGAACGACCCTGTTGTTCTTTGGTTGCCCAGTGGCCCTTTGGCCAACATTTCTGTTCTCCAGCCCAGTCCATTTACCCCACTAGCAATAAACATCCTTTCTCTCTCTCACGCAGGCAAAATATATTAAAGAATAGCGTACAGTAAGTTTTGCCCTGTGGGATGGTGGGGGCAAGACAGCAGTAAGCCCAGTGGCCTAATGAACGTGACCCGTAAGGTCTCGGCTCCGTTGCTCACGGGATCCATCTAGACTAATCAAGTCTACAGACTGGTGAGGGCGGCGACAAGAGAAAATTCTTGCTCTGTGCTTCCTTGGTATGTTGGGTGAGAAGTGCATTGTTGCCTCCACCTTATTAGGCAAGATATTTTTATTTAATATACTTTTTGTGTGTATTTGTTTTGAGCCCAGCAGGTTGTTTGGCTCATTTCACAGGCTTTCAGTGTACAGCTTGGACTCGGGTCATGTTTATCTACTTGATTTGCCAATTTGCCTCTGAGCGTGAGTGGTCACATGACTTTATGACAGCAGTAGTGTCAACTCCCATTCACTTTCCCTTCCACTTTTACCAGCCTGAAATCAATCTGTTTGAAAACCGCTGTTAAGACATCACAGCAAATCTCCTGCACGCGGTCAAAAATAGCCAGTTGATGACAGAACCTGCTGCAAAAATGAAGATAAACTCCTGCCCCAGAAGTGTTTGACTGATCAGGTGGAAAGAGAAATTCTAGGGCTGTTGTGGTGAGAATTTAATTTGGTCAAATGTACACCCTAAAGCCAGAGGGTTAAGAGGATGAGAGGAGATTCAGTCTATCTTCTGTTCCCCTTTCCCTACGCAAGGACATGGAGATCAGGTTCCTCCCCTTGAAAGAGCCGACTGGCCGCGTCTGTAAGAGAAGCCATGAACCTGATCTGATGATTAACTAGCCTCATCACTATGGCTGTGGGCCACATCCAGACACACACACATAGAAGAGGGTTTTTTGTGTCCAAGTCACAAGGTCTACGCAAACCCCCACTGCCCTTATTAGTGGGATTTGCCGAGTCAAGCATCACTTTTACTGCTACTCCGAGTCAGTGTTTGTGATTTCAACTTCATCGCATATCCATTTGTGCATATCGAAAGACACACGTTTTGTTTCTCATGGGCAGAACCAGAGAGCACACGTCAGTTTCTCGAGCCGTTAAACAGCCGTTAAAGAGCAAAACTCTTCTCTAATTGTTTGTATCCCTCACTGTGTGTTTTGCTGCGGGAGTATGTGTGTATTGGGCTGAATCTCTCACTGCAGTGGGTGTGTGTTTGTTCCCCTGTGCGGTTCCCTCTGACGGCCTTGAGAATGGGAGTGATTGATTTTTAGCGCTAATGCTTGTTTACCCTCACAACTGCGTTCTCAGGCCAACCTCACGGGGGTGCCCACCTCCTCCTCCCAGCATCCCCTCCGCCCGGCCTTGCCAATCCATGTTTTTGCGGGGCAACAGTTTGCTTGGCAGGCAAATTGATAGCAAGAGTCGCTCTAGAACCTTGCACCATCCTCAGTGAACATAAATTATTGGTGTAGAGCAAACGGGGGGCTGGGCGGGAGTCCAGCGGCTCCAAGCCCGGCCCAGCCGGCAATTGCTTGTGGGGGCGCAGAAAGAGAAAGAACGAGTGAGAGAGGGAGTCGAGCCGCTCTCCTCAATTGCTTTTCATTGCGCGCCAGGCTCCAGGTGCCCCTTTGAAGCCACATAAATTGAAACTGTTTCACCTCTGAAAAAACCCAGCATGGCAGTCACGACTGAGCCTGATCCCAGAGCTGCGCGGATACCGGTTTGTTCATACGTGCGCATGCCGACGAACACAATGACTGCCGGTATGCACACATCGGCTCAAGCATCGGGGGTTGCGATTTTGAGGTGGTGCATTTCATGAAACCGACGACAGTGTTCCCTTTTGTGTGTGCATGTGAGTCAAGTTGCATTCTTGCCGGCTTCCTCCTTGTTGTCTGGATGCAGCGTCAGTGCTGAAGAAAATCAAAAACGCTACCTAAGCACACACATTTAACCTTAGACACACACTACTAGAATACACAGAAGCAAGCTCCTTTTGTCCATCTTTTAAACAAAACACTCTTTTGGCTTCTGTTGTGTAGAGCAGACATCAATCACAGCGCCGCTGACACACACCATGAGTCATGTTATAATCAAAGTTAACTTTCTAAACAAATATGCCTTTCTCACAGTAAATGCAGTGTTCGTTCGTATGACAAATACTTACAACAAACACACCGCATTGCAATTATTCATGAATTTGCGTTGTAAAATGGGATATATATATATTATATTCAAATCAGTCTTATCAAAATAAACCTGCAGCCTTCATTTGGCTGGAATATCATGCTTGCAGAAACACACATATGTAAATGGATTATTAACACCCTCTCTAAATTTAAAATGTGCCAATCTTTCTGCAGATTTCTGTGTAGCAGATATTAAAATGTCATTCTGGGCTTTGATTGATTTTATTGGGAGTCTGTGTTATCTTGAGCTCAGTTTGATTAAACACACAGAGACGATCACTGTGCGTCACGGGGAAACTCAAATCCTTCAGCGATGATGGAGTAGTTTGAGAATAATCGAAATAGTTGGTAAGAGAGTTTTAAGAACGTGCCCTTCATTTCCGTTCCACAAACGTCAACTGCAACGTATTCCTGCAAGCAACAGCCGTCATTCCTCCGTCTCGGTGAACTATAGACCCGATGCTGTAACACGCTTCTTGACAAAATAACCTTGGATTTGGTTGCATGTCATTTTTTTGCCAAAATAACTTGCGAGATGTATGATATTCCATCATGTGAGCAAAGTCAACAGTGATTACAAGGGGTTTGGTTTCATTTCATTGACATTCTATGCGTGGCCCGTGCATCTATTCTTGGGCGATGGTTCAGACGTATATTAAATTTTCACTTTGCCTTGTTTTAGGCTAGACGTCAGGGATGTGTTTGCACGCATCTTTTAAATGCAAAATTGCTTGCTGGGATCATACGTTGTCACATATTGTTTGTGTTAGCCTGTTAGCATTTAGCTAAATGCATTACCTAAAGCTTAACATTTTAGTTTGTGCTATAAGTCAAAAGTGATTGCACGATGGATTAAATAGCCTAAAAAGCATGCAATCAAAAACACACTGCCTCCTTTGGACTGTTTGTCTAATTCGTATCTGGCTCGCTATCTAGAACGTATAGGATTTGCATTGTGCTGCAGTGATTCAGTAGCTGGTCGGGGGATGTGCTGGTTTTCATTAGGCTGCAGGACGCTTTAATTCATTGCAGTCTGGCCTCGTACTGATGAAGTCATTCATCAAGCTCACGGTCAGCCGCTCCGCTGGGGAGTGTGTGTGTGTGTGTGTGTGTGTGAAGGGGGGTTGATGTGTGTTTGGGGGCACTGGGGGTTCAGGCTCCACGTTACATGGAGTTGCGGTGAAGAGCACATCACACCCTGTAATTTAGCCAATAGAGTGCAAACACACATGCACACACATGCACTCTGGGAAATAAAATCGGCCCACATGCACTTGCCGCGGACTGTATGATGCATCGACACATCCCCGAGGACTCCTTCCCGAACAGCGTGTGTGTGCGTGTGTGTGTTCAGAACGGCGCAAGCAGCAAAAAGCCGGTGCCATTAACAGGCTGCAGCGTAATTAACAGTTGATTCGAATCGCCGGCTAGCGCTGGCATCTGCAAATAAAATAAGCTGCTCATTTTTCTGTCTAATAATTTATAGACTGCACCTCTCCTCATTCTGTGGTCAGTCCGTTCCTCGGGATATTGCTCCGGCTCTTAGTAATTCACTCTATTGATTGAGTTTAAAGTGACAGGAACACTTTCAATCTTTCTCTGATCTCTCATGCTAAGTTTACTCTTCATCATGCCGTTAGCGTGTCATGCACACCGCTGGACGGAATTAATAATTCATGTAAAGGAGGTGCTCTGTTCGGGTTTCACTTGTTTTGTAATTTGATGCTTTATTTTTACAGTGCTGGACTCAGCCTGCGATGTCAGCTCGGATGCGCATTACTCTGCTTTGATTAATCATGATGAATCACAGAAACAATTGTGTTTACATAATATATGTGTGTGTGTGCTGCGCATAATGATTTTGTATAAATAAATACACACGTGCATTTACGAAATATTTGCATGTATATACTGTATACATATATATAGAAAATGATATATAAATAACACATTTTTCTTAAATACTCTAAAAAATGTGTTGAGTTGCTCACCCCAACTTTGGGTCAAATATGGACAAACCCAGCCATTGGGTTACATTTTTTTTAATTACATTTTTAAGCCATAAAATGCATATCTGTGTATTTATAAACGCAAAGTAATTATACAGAGTATACGCACATATATTTTAGATGCGATTAATCGTGATTAATCATTGCCCAGCACTAATGACAAAATTTGGCTTCTTGGTACAACATTTTTCTCTGTGCATATTCCTACGCATGTTATAACATCAGCGCGTGAACGATAGAGATCGTGGATGCCGTCATGCGTGGATAAATCACAGACACATCTCCATGGCGTGTGTGACGTTGATCAGGCTCAGTACTTACAGTGATTTGTGGACACTGGATCTGTTGTATAGTGTGTGTCTGCGGTCAGGATATCTTACGCTGAAGCGTTTTCTGTCAGGGAAGAGCAGATATAAAGTCTTCTGCCGTTCTGAAGCGTGTCTCTGGTTGGTTAGGATCATCGAGTGCCGCAGTATTTACATGTTTGATTTAATGACCTGGAAACACAGAGACACAGAGTGCAGTTTAATGACGGCACATCAACGCTTACTTACAGAATTAAACAAAAATGTAAACAGATAGTTTATCATTGATTAAAGGCTTTAGCTAGATTTTTATGTTCAATCGATGTGGATTATCAGCCGATTGCAATAATATCTATAGATATATACAATTTAAAAATAAATAAATAAAGAGAACCATTCACAAAATACACTGCTGTCTGTGAGAGAATCACACACACTCTCTCACACACACACAAACATGCGCGTATGTTTGTGTGCTTCACAGTCTTGCCAAGCATATGTCAGCACTTAGCAATCAAAAAATGTATTTCTATGTGCCCATTATCATATTTCTTTGTTAATGATTTTAGCATATTAAAAGCTCCAGTGTGCACAAGTAGAAATCTGATTCGTGCGTCTCTTTTTCCTTCATTATTTTTTCAATCTTACAGTTGTTTTGTAATTAATTGGACACATTCCTGAAGCGTTCCCTCCTCGCGCTTCTTTAATTAAACCGGCCGTCGGTTCCTCAATGTGAGGCTCGGGGTCGAGACGCAGTCCAGCGGTTCACTGAACGTGTGTGAGAGCGGCCGACGACAGGAGAAAGAGTCGCTACACACACCAGACGTGCCACCTACACCTAGTGTGTGTGTGTGTGTGTGTGTGGGCACACGTGTGGCGCTGTCTGAATAAAGCGGAGTGTGTGGTGTGTTTGGTTGTTAATCTGCCTCTTAAACACATCTGTCAGTGCGGATCACCATTGTTCGTCATGCTTCAGACACACACGGCACAAATTCAATTCTGCCATTTCTATCATGTCACATTTGGCAGATCAACAGTGACACAAATTGTATCATTGCATCCCGCGCGGGGATTGTGTTAGCCGTGTGACTCCTGGCGACTCAGAGACCTTTGCAGGAGCGCGTTTGCTTCAGCGTTTCAGGAGAACTCGAGCTGAAGTGCTCTAACCGTCAAGGAGAGCCGCGTTTAATCCCGATCTGTGTGTGTCTGTGCCTCTACGTCCGATTAATCGCCGCCACAGATTCTGTTCAGTGTGTTCACACCACTTTACCACTCATATTCGGCCAGGAATCGCTGAACTGTTCAAACCAAGCACTGATATCGGCATGACCTTGGGGATTTCTGTTTCAGTCCCTTTTCATTTAAAGGAATTAAATAATCAAAGTATTTATGGTGAACATTAATATATATATATATATATATATATATATATATATATATATATATATATGTATATATATATGATACAGTAGGCCTATAAAATATAATCCAAATCAATAGAAATGTTATATTCGAATACATAAATCCTAAATGTAGGCCTTTTTGGAGTGAACAAAGTAGGAAAAGGAAAAACAGGAAAATATTATATATTGAAGTAATAATTTTGAGCTATTTGCAAATAATGTTTTTAATTTAACATATGCACACATTCACTCTCAATCATATTAGAAGTAGCCCTCAATCAGGTCATGGGGTCTATACGGACCCAGTTGGACTTTTACTTAAAGTAAAGTAAAGGTTCCATTCATCTCAGTGGAATAAGATTTTGTGACTTTTCATACATTATCTATCTATACACACAATGCTAATGCTAAAGCTAATGGTGTAGTTGAAGGAATTGTGTGGTATATGGATACAAAAGTACTTTATATCTCCAAAAAACACAGCATTAATGAATAGATGAGAAGTGAAAAAAAAAAGATATATATATTTGTATGATTAAAAATGTATATTTTTTGTACAATTACTCAATCAATTGTTGGGGTTGATACAGACCCAAAGACCAGAAGTGTAAACAGGAAACGAAGACCATTTGAAGGTTAATGCGGTGCAACGATTAATCCACGATTAATCACCTCCAAATTAAAGTTTGTGTTTACATAATATATGTGTGTGTATATGTGCATAATTATATTTCAATATATAAATACACACATGCATGTATATATTTAAGAAAAATTCTCATTTATATATATAAAATATTGGTAACGCTTCCTTTTAAAGTACAGTACTTACCGTGTACTTTCCTGAGAAAGTACTGCTAATATAAGGTAAGTACATGGAACAGGGTTAGGTTCAGTGTTAGTATTAGTCATTACCCAGTAATTTTAGCGTCTAAAATAGAGTACATAGTATTTACATGGGTAACTGGACTGTAAAGGAAGCGTTACCAAAATATTTATATTTAAATTTACTTATCAAAGCGCGCAAATATTGACTTCTCTTTCTAAATCTTGCACTTAAATGGACCAGGATGTGTGTGTTGATGAGGATTCGAGCACACTCGCGTACAGCCCAGAGAGTGCACAGTATCACAAACATCACTGAACTGATTATTCTCCTGTTATCTCTGTAAAGCTGCCGTGTAGAAATGTGTGTTGTAAAGAAGGCTGTATAAACTGAATGAGCTTGACCATCAGTGTACTGTATTTGTGAGTTGTGTACTTAAGGTGACAGTAACCTAATATTCCTGCCGTCTGTGTTTTTAATGTTAATCAAATAACAAAAGACAAGGAAATCACTCACAGCTCTGGATTTAATATCGTTTGTGATTTTATTAAGGATTAATCTTTAATTTATACAGTCAAATATGCAATGTTAATACTTTATTACATTTCTGTAGCTGAAAACTAATGTTAGCCCTGCCTGATAAAGCCTGAAGAGCACAGTTTATTTTATTCATATCTTTGCTCTGTTGTATTTATTTGTGCTGTTGCTTGCTTGTAGTTTATTTTTATGTGACAGTCAGTGCTTTTCTCCTTGAACACACACCGAACCCTGGCCTTAAAACCGTGATGCGAACTGATGATCTGTGTGTGTGTGTGATGTTCCCATGTATCCTGACCGGAGCGGTGTCTCTCTTGTGTTCTCTTCCAGCACCCGTATCCTTCAGAAGAACAGAAGGAAGCAGCTCGCTCAGGACACAGGCCTCACCATCTTACAAGTAAACAACTGGCTAGTCCTGGCCCTTTCCTCTCTCTGACCATTCGCGAGCTTTAGCCTTATCGCCGCGCTGCGCTCCTCGGCCTTTGATGCATGAACGATCCCTGCCGGATTACAGATGCGTTGCTCCGGCGGCAGCGCGTCTCTGTAGAGCTTAGCTCATAACTGGAGGTGGTGGATTAAATAAAATGATCACAGAGCCAAAGAAATGATACAGGAATTATTTATCAAAATACACGCCCGGGCTCTTTTTTTTATCACTGGCTTAATTTCGTCTCGCTACATTCTCCGGCCGATGTTCAGATTAATTGAGCTGACAGCTTCTTTTCAAAACACCGGAAGGTGTTTGCACGGATTTTCTGGCCTTACACAAACTTAGATTATACTGGAGCGCTCCTTTATCAGTCTAATTCCGTGTAGTGGAGGCTGCTATTTACAAATGGAGAAGTCCCTGGCTTTTATTCACAGCTTGCTTTAATGTATTTATCGGAGCGGACTCATTTACGCGTTCTTATCTGTCGGGGACAGGCGGAGGCCGAGGGCTTTATCACGCGTCTCCTCGGGGTCAATTGATTTCTGTGCTTTTGTGATTCATTTCCCCTACACCTCATTCCTGCACCGGCGAAGGAGAGACACGCCTGGGAGAAGGAGAGAATGAGAGAAGGAGAGAGAGTGAGAGAAGGGAGAAATGGAGAGAAGGAGAGAAGGAGAGAATGAGAAGGAGAGACATGAGAGAAGGAGAGAATGAGAGGAGAGAGTGAGAGAAGGAGAGAATGAAGAGGAGAGAGGAGAGAAGGAGAGAGAAATGAAAGAAGGAGAGAATGGAGAGAAGGAGAGAAGAGAGGAGAGAATGAGAGAAGGAGAGAATGAGAGGAGAGAATGAGAGAGAGGAAGAGAATGAGAGGAGAAGAAGGAGAGAAATGAGAGAAGGAGAAATGGAGAGAAGGAGAGAATGAAGAAGGAGAGAAAATGAGAGAAGGAGAGAAAATGAGAGAAGGAGAAATGGAGAGAAGGAGAGAGAAGAGAGAGAAGGAGAGAAGAGAGGAGAGAGAAGGAGAGAAGAGAGAAGGAGTGAGAATGAGAGAAGGAGAGAAGGAGATGGAGAGAAGGAGAGAATGAGAGAAGGAGAGAGAGGAGGAGAGAAATGAGAAGGAGAAAGAATGAGAGAAGGAGAAGAGAATAGAGAAGGAGAGAAATGGAGAAGGAGAGAAATGAGAGGAGGAGAAGGAGTAGAAAATGAGTAGAAGGAAGAAAAAGAGAAGGAGAGAAATGAGAGAAGGGAGAAGAAGTGAGAGAAGGAGAAGAGATGAGAGAGAGAGAATGAGAGAAGGAGAGAATGAGAGAAGGAGAGAAAAAGAAGAGAAGGAGAGAAATGAGAGAAGAGAAGGAGAGAAGGAGAGGAGATGAAGAAGAAGAGAGAAATGAGAGAAAGGAGAGAAGTGGAGAGAAGGAGAGAAAATGAGAGAAGGAGAGAAAATGAGAGAAGGAGAGAATGATGAGAGGAGATGGAGAGAAGGAGAGAAGGAGAAGAAGGAGAAGAAAGAGAAGGAGAGAATGAGAGAAGGAGAGAAATGAGAGGAGAGAAGGAGAGAAAACTAGAGAGGAAGGAGTTAATAAAGGAGAAGAAGGTAGAAGAGGAAGAGAGGATGAGAGAAGGAGAGAAGGAAGAGAAAATGAGAGAAGGAGAAAATGAGAGAGGAGAGATGGAGAGAAGGAGAGAGGGAGAGAGAAACTGAGAGAAGGAGAAATCGAGAGAAGGTAGAGAAGATGAGAGAAGGAGAGAAAATGGAGAGAAGGAGAGAAGGAGAGAAGATGAGAGAAGGAGAGAAGATTAGTAGAAGGAGAGATGGAGAGAAGGAGAGAAGGAGAAGGAGAGAAATGAGAGAAGGAGAGAATGAGAGGAGAGAAGGAGAGAAAATGAGAGAAGGAGAAATGGAGAGAAGGAGAGAAGGAGAGAAGGAGAGAGAAATGAGAGAAGGAGAGAATGAGAGAAGAGAAGGAGAGAGAGCAGAGAAGGAGAGAGAAATGAGAGAAGGAGAGATGGAGAAGGAGAGAAGGAGAGATGGAGATGAAGGAGAGAGGATGGAGAGAAGGAGAGAGTGAGAGAAGGAGAGAATGAGAGGAGAGAAGGAGAGAAGGAGAGAAAATGAGAGAATGGAGAGAAGGAGAGAATAGACGAGAAGGAGAGAAAATGAGAGAAGGAGAGAAGGAGAGAATGAGAGGAGAGAAGGAGAGAAGGAAGGAGAAGGAGAGAGATGAGAGAAGGAGAGAATGGAGAGAAGGAGAGAATGAGGGAGAAGAGCTAGAGAAGAATCGAGAGAAGGAGAGAAGGAGAGAGAGACAGAGAGGAGAGAATGAGAGAAGGAGAGAGAATGACAGAAGGAGAGTGATGAGAAGGAAGAGAAGACATGTAGAGAGAAGGAGAGAATGTAGAGGAGAGAAAGATGAGAATGAGAGAAGGAGAGAATGAGAGAAGGAGAGAAAGACAGGAGGAGAGAATGAGAGAAGGAGAGAATGATGAAGAGAAGGAGAGAATGAGAGAGGAGGAGGAGAAAGATGAGAAGGAGAGAATGAGAGAGAGAATGAGAGAATGAGGAGAGAAATCGAGAGAATGAGAGGAAGAGTGAGAGTAGAAGAGAATGAGAGGAGAGAAAATGAGAAGGAGAGAATGAGAGAAGGAGACCAGAGGACAGAAGGAGAGAAAATGAGAGAAGGAGAGAAGGAGAGGAAGACAGAAGGAGAGAGAATGAGAGAAGGAGAGATGAGAGGAGAGAAGGAGAAATGGAAGAGAATGAGAGAAGGAGAGAAAGACAGAAGGAGAGAAGGAGAGAATGAGAGAAATGAGAGGAGAGAAGGAGAGAAAATGAGAGAAGGAGAGAATGAGAGAAGGAGAGAATGAGAGAAGAGAGAGAAGGAGAGAAAAATGAGAGAAGGAGAGAATGGAGAGGAGAGAAGGAGAGAAAATGAGAGAGAAGGAGAGAATGAGAGAAGGAGAGAATGCGTTCGATTGGTCTGCCTGCATCTGGAATCAGGTGCTTACATTGACCACAGGAAGAGCTTGTTATCTGCCTTTCACTCGCCTGGCGTTTCAATTACAGTGTTCCTACATACACGCACACACACACATATGCACACACACCTACAGCAGCCGAACATTGAAGACGATTTCACCTAAACAACCTGCAAACCCCACAAGAACAACAAAGAGAGAGAATGAGTGAAGCTAGAGGATCACTTTCAGTGTATCGGAGTTTATCGGAGTGTCTGTGTGAGTGTTTATGAGAGTGTTTGTGGGTGTTTATGGGAGTGTTTGTGAGTGTTTATCGGAGTGTTTGTGTGAGTGTTTATGAGAGTGTTTGTGGGTGTTTATCAGAGTGTTTGTGAGTGTTTATCGGAGTGTTTGTGTGAGTGTTTATTGGAGTGTCTGTGTGAGTGTTTATGAGAGTGTTTGTGGGTGTTTATAGGAGTGTTTGTGAGTGTTTATGGGAGTCTTTGTGGAGTGTTTATCTGGAGTGTTTGTGAGTGTTTATGGGAGTCTTTGTGAGTGTTTATCGGAGTGTTTGTGGGAGTGTTTATGAGTGTCTGTGGAAGTGTTTGTGGGAGTGTTAGTAAGAGTGTTTATGGGAGTGTTTGTGGGAGTGTTTGTGAGTGTTTATGTGAGTGTCTATGTGGAGTGTTCATGGGAGTGTGTACAGGAGTGTTTGTGAGGGTTTTCTGGGAGTGTTTATGTGAGTGTCTGTGTGGAGTGTTTATGAGTGTTTATCAGTGTTTGTGGGAGTGTTTTTGTGAGTGTTTGTGGAGTGTTAGTAAGAGTGTTTATGGGAGTGTTTATGGGAGTGTTTGTGAGTGTTTATCGGAGTGTCTTGTGTGAGTGTTTATGGGAGTGTTTGTGGGTGTTTATCGGAGAGTGTTTGTGAGTGTTTATCGGAGTGTTCTGTGGGAGTGTTTCGTCGGAGTGTCTGTGTGAGTGTTTATGAGAGTGTTTGTGAGTGTTTATTGGAGTGTTTGTGAGTGTTTATGGGAGTCTTTGTGAGTGTTTATCGGAGTGTTTGTGAGTGTTTATGGGAGTCTTTGTGAGTGTTTATTCGGAGTGTTTGTGGGAGTGTTTATGAGTGTCTGTGGAAGTGTTTGTGGGAGTGTTAGTAAGAGTGTTTATGGGAGTGTTTGTGGAGTGTTGTGAGTGTTTATGTGAGTGTCTGTGGGAGTGTTCATGGGAGTGTGTACAGGAGTGTTTGTGAGGGTTTTCTGGGAGTGTTTATGTGAGTGTCTGTGGGAGTGTTTATGGGAGTGTTTGTGAGTGTTTATCAGTGTTTGTGGGAGTGTTTTTGTGAGTGTTTGTGGTAGTGTTAGTAAGAGTGTTTATGGGAGTGTTTATGGGAGTGTTTGTGGAAGTGTCTGTGAGTGTTTATGGGAGTGTTTGTGAGTGTTTATTGAAGTGTTAATGGGAGTGTTTATCAGAGTGTCTGTGTGAGTGTTTATGGGAGTGTTTGTTGGAGTGTTTGTGAGGGTTTATCGGAGTGTCTGTGTGAGTGTTTATGGTAGTGTTTGTGAGGGTTTATCGGAGTGTTTGTGGGAGTGTTAGTGGGAGTGTTTATGGGAGTGTTAGTGGGAGTGTTTATGGGAGTGTTTGTTGGAGTGTTTGTGAGTGTTTATCGGAGTGTTTATGGGAGTGTTTATCAGAGTATCTGTGTGAGTGTTTATCGGAGTGTTGGTGGGAGTGTTAGTGGGAGTGTTTATGGGAGTGTTTGTTGGAGTGTTCTGTGAGTGTTTATCTGGAGTGTTTATGGGAGTGTTTATCAGAGTATCTGTGTGAGTGTTTATCGGAGTGTTTGTGGGAGTGTTTATCGGAGTGTTTATGTGAGTGTTTGTGGGAGTGTTTGTGGGAGTATTAGTAAGAGTGTTTGTGGGAGTGTTTGTGAGTGTTTATCTGAGTATTTGTGGGAGTGTTTATGTGAGTGTTTATGTGAGTGTCTGTGGGAGTGTTTATGGGAGTGTGTACAGGAGTGTCTGTGGCAGTGTTTATGGGAGTGTGTACGTGAGTGTTCGTGGGAGTGTTTGTTGGAGTGTTTGTGGGAGTGTTTGCTCGCTCAGGTCTCAGTTAGATCCCTTCGTCCACCTGACATTCCTGTTTATGGGCCAAAAGCGCCTGGATTCCTCCTGTGATGGTCATTGTGTGGATCCTGCTTTGATATGGAGCGCAGGAGAGAGAGACAGGTTTGAGCTCTGGACCTCCTGAATCATGTCTTTGTTCAGAGGCACAATCAGACCTGGAGGCACAAGGGCTCTGTGTGTAACGTGTCAATAGACAGTGCGTCTCCTGCTCTGACAAGACCGTCTGCCTCTCTCTCTCTCTCTCTCTGTGTTTCTGTGGATCTGCTCTTCTGCTCTGTGTGTGTGTGTGTGTGTGTGTGTGTAACACGCACTGGTGTTGGTGGTTTGTTGTGTAGCCTGATGGGTAATTAAATCTGAGACTGCACAGCAATCCTGTCTGACCTCAGAGAGAGAGAGACGCTTCACACACCACACGACAGGAAAGTGCAGTCACATCTGTGTGTTATTCTATCTGTCTAATCAAATGCTTACAGCAACACACTCACACACACACACACATTATGAGAGAGAGACGGGTTTGTTTCTGGTTATTGCTCACTCTTGCAGTCGATTCTGGGAGTTTTCTTCAACTTCAGGAACTTTTATGTCTCATGTGGTGCAGATGTTTTGCCATAACTTCATCATTTACTCTAAGAGTTTTAATCTTAAACTATAATTAAGAAAAAGTGAAATATGATTTAATTGTTTTGATATTAAAATGCTAGATATGACATTAGACAAAGGAGTCTGTTTCCAATGTCATTTCCACCATAAATTAAATGATGATTTGAAATGTGACGTAAATGAGATTTGTTGGGAAAAACAAGAATGTTTATTGTCTTAAAGTCCACTGGGCCTGAACGTGCTTGAGGTTTGCTTGGGTTTCTTCTGCTCTCTCTCTCTCTCTCATGGAAACTCGTTTGACTAATGAGCTGACAAAATGGAGTGGAATATGTGACTTATGAATGACCTTTGACACCTGCTTGATTTCATGGATGTCTAACATTGCCATTTTACCTGAAGCCCAGAGACACACACTGTTTGCGGGTGTGTTGTTGATTGATCAGTGGTTTCTGGTCTTTGATCTGTCAGGCCTGAAACGCCTTTATTTGAGTCTGGTTTTAGACCAGGAGAAACAGTTTCATAACCCCCCCCCCCCTCTCTCTCTCTTTCCCTCCCCGAACTCAAAGAAGGCACGAACAAACAGATCAGCTTTATGTTTTTTCATGACCGTTTCAGTTGGCGTGGCCAGCTGTTATGAAATTCAAAATAATGGCTTAATATTTTCCAAATGTAATGTAAAAAGTATAAACAGGCCTGTGAAGTTGTTTTATTTTCCTCCTCGGATTATGGGAAAGTCATTGAGTTTAAACACACGCCAGTGTTATTACAGGATCATTGAGATACTATTGTTGCTTATATTAATATTTTGAATCAATATTTTTTTATATATACTGCCGTTCAAAAGTTTGGGATCGGTAAGATTTTGAATGTTTTTTAAATAAGTTCTCTTCTGATAAAACAGTACTATTGTTAAATATTATTCCAATGCAAAAGAATCCTAAAAAAAGGTCCACAACTGTTTCCGTCAACACTCGCAAAATAATCATAAATGTTTGTTGATCTATCAGTACTCATATTAGAGTGATTTGTGAAGGATCATGTGACACTGAAGACTGGAGAAATGATGATAAATTCACTCTAGTATCTCACAATCCTCATCTTCCTCAGTGTTTCTGTCTCGTCTCCCAGCACAAATACCTCAACATTCCAAAAATCAAGATACATGTTCAGGACATAAGATAAGAAGTCTTGTTTTTTGAGAAAAATGATCAAAATTGAGTTTATGTTAGTTAACGCGAATTAACTTCTGAGCAATACATTTTTACAGCCTTTATTAACTTTAGTTAATGTCAGTTAGTGAATCTGTAGTCGTTTGCTTCTTCTCCAGTAAATGTATTTTGATTTGATGGAAAAACCCAACAGACTGAGTGAATAATCTTGTAAAAGAGTTTTTGTGCTCTGGGTATGGTGCGTTTTGTTTCGAGGGAGAAACAAGTGGAGAAGACTGAAAAAAGAAGGGAAGGTGAATAAGTGGGTTAATTTATATGGTTTGACGCAGCGCTGTCGGATCAAGCTGCGCGCTCAGGCCATCTGTGAGCCTGAATAGCAATTTTATTACATTGTCATTAAAGCAATTTCACAGCAGTATTGTTTGTTAATGAGATTCTCGAACGAGGAGAGATGTTACGGACAGGAGTAGCTTTGAGCTTCTCCATCTACTCTTTTACGTATCGCTGGGAAATAAATGCACATTCACTCTTCCCGTCTGTCTCTGAGCTTGGGCTTGTAAACGGGAAAGCCACTTAAAGCTGAAATATAAAGTCTACGCTGCCAAGGTTGCGTTTATGAGCTGCCGTCGGACTTCAGTGTTCACTGCCTTCCGTGTAGCTGGACTTCATATACACAGAGCACTAAAGTGAAGCAGGACCCGAGCGTCTCCGGTCTCAGATCAGCGGGAGAAAACTGATTGTTTTGGGTCCGAATGGGAATGACGGACATGCGTGTCTGAGAGCTTCCTGTGTTTCACTCTCAGACGGATCGGTTAGCTTTTTCCAGTTATTTATAGACAGGCAGATCTGCTGCTCCTCACACAGAGGATGAGGGAAATACTGCCCACATTCGAGAAATAAAGCCTGAGAGCAGGGCGTCTTTCTGCTGACGCTGCAGAGGAACAGAGCTGGGAGAGAGTTGAGAGAGAGAGAGAGAGAGAGGAGCGAGAGAGGAGGCCCTGGAGAAAAGAACGAATGACAATCAGGATTTGGAGTAATGAGTTCATCAGTTTGTGTGGTTCTGATTGGAGGGCATGTGCGTTACTTCACTCTTCACTACATAGGGCGTGAAACTCTTATTCTAATTATGTTAGATCCAGTATCCAGTAAAAAGATCCACTGGATCTTCAAAAAACATTGATCATCAGCATCAGGACGTCCAACTAAATGTGTTTTATTTATTAATTATGATAGATCAGGTTGCAATGTTGCCAAACTAACATTTGGGAAACACCACTATGGATGGATGGCTTGATTGAAGGATGTATAGAAGGATGGATATATGTATGGAGGGAGGGATGTATGTATGTATGGATCGATGGAAAGATGGATGGAGCAGACTGGATCTCATGATATTGTGTGTGTGACACGCCAGTCGGTATTTCCATTTTTGGCGAGCTATCAACACGCATAATCATTTTTTAGCATGTTTATCTGCGCTGTTGACTTAACGTTATTACTGTACATATTAATATAGGACCTAACCCTCTCCTTAAACCTACCCGTCACTGGGGTTAATGACATTTGAATCTTCCCCTACTAATCCTAGAAAAAAATATCACTCCACAGATGTAGATCTACATTTTGCTTTCGTTTCCGCTCGGACATTTAACGGCATGTACATACACATGGAATCACTCTTGGACATTAATGGCATAAAGCATTACACGCAGAATCACGTGGATAGCTGAAAATGTGTATGATAACACGCCACTTGCATTTGAAAGTGTATGGATGGATGATATGTATGGATGGATGTATGGATGGATGTATGCATGGATGTATGTATGTATGTATGTATGTATGTATGTATGGATGTATGGCACTGCGGATGGATCTCTCATCATCAGTGCGGGGCGAGAGACACTCAGGAGCAGCGAGAGAGAGAGAGGTGTTGAACCGAGGGCCCCTTTAGGGTCTGAGAGAATGGGCTGGTTCTGAGATTGAATGGGGTGACGGGTGTGTGTGTGTGTGTGTGTGTGTGAGTGTGAGGGTAATGACTGAGTCCTACATAGGCGGCAGCGAGTGAAAGGAGGTTAATTGAGAGGTTTCAGCTGATGGACGGGCAGATCTCGGGCGCAGGTGCCCTGCAGCAGTAACTTTACACTCCACATTAACCAGCATTACCCTCCAACATGTGTACATCTGTGTGTGTGTGTGTGTGTGTGTGCACTCACGCCTCACCAGGTGTCTGACGTCTAAGACAAAATCAGTTTTATAAGCAGGAAATCCATCATTTTCATGTTTTAACCAATCACCGGTTAATGTTTTAACCAATTGTTTTAAATTGCCTTTGTAAACTAAAATATGCTTGATTTGAGAAGGTGTTGTGCAGTGATCCACACACTGAAGACAACTGCTGTACGAGTTACTCAAAACTATTCAACTGCTGTAAATTGCTAGCAAATGTCACTGCGGGTCATGAGTTCAATCCTGTGTGAGTCCAGGAACTGATCAAATGTATAATGTAAAGGATTTCTTGAAGTTCTGCAGTAAACTATCTAAAATGAAACTGGTAGAATCTATGAAAAAAACAAAAAAATAAAGTTTCACAGCAAGCGTTACAGAGTAGTAACAGGAGATTACAGTCACAGAGAGTGTTTGGGCTTTACAGCAGATCTAGAATAAAGTTATTGTCCAGATAAAGTTAGTTTCTGACATCGACATCGCTCTAACAGAACAGAAAACTTTAATGTATCCACCTGAATTAAATAAATACCTATTATTATTCATCTAAAGTGCTGGAAAAGAGAGTTAAAAGATTCTGTCACAGTATCGAGCTCTTCTAAGCTATCCGGGATGCTGAGAATGATGAAACTGATCAGGAAGATTATTGATAAACAGAGGTTATAGGTCTAACATATTTATAACACAGAGTCGGCTTTGCTGCTTTGGCTGAGTGAAGTTTACATCGAGACTACTGTAGATAGTGATCTGAGATGTCATCGGCTCGGCTGCAGAATTACAACAGCATCATCTATCTATGTGATAATCTAGAGTATGATTATGACAATCAGTGGGTCCTGACATGTGTTGTCTGAACTCCAACTGAGTTTAAAACGTCCCAGTGCATCTTTTTCATGATCTACAGTATATTCAAGTCACCAACTATTAGTACTTTATCTGCAGCCAGGACTAACTCTGATAGAAAGCCAGCAGAGTCTTTGATAAAGTGTGTATGGTGGCCTGTGTTCAGTAGCCAAACAGGATTCATCACTTACGCTAGATAACATTACAGAAACCACCATCACTTTAAAATAATGATATTTGAAACTAGACCTCTGAGTAACACTGAAGAAAAGTTTTTCCTGAGAAAAGAGAGAGAGAGAGAGAGAGAGAGAGAGAGAGAGAGAGCTCGTGGCGGGTCAGGACATCTGTGATCCCAGTGATAATCAAAAACAACTTTCAGAGCAGAGGAGAGAGAGAGAGAGAGACAGAGAGAGAGAGACAGAGAGAGAGAGAGAGAGAGAGAGAGAAACAGAGAGAGAGAGAGAGAGACAGAGAGAGAGAGACAGAGAGAGAGAGAGAGAGAGAGAGAGAGAGAGAGAGAGAGAGAGAGAGAGAGAGAGAGAGAGAGAGAGAGAGAGAGAGAGAGAGAGAGAGAGCGAGAGAGAGAGAGAGAGAGAGAGAGAGAGAGAGAGAGAGACTCTGTGGCGGGTCAGGACATCTGTGATCTCCAGTGATAATGCAAAACACAACTTTCAGAGCAGAGGAGAGAGAGAGAGAAAGAAGAGAGAGAGACAGAGAAGAGAGAGAGAGAGAGAGAGAGAAACAGAGAGAGAGAGAGAGAGACAGAAAGAGAGAGACAGAGAGAGAGAGAGAGAGAGAGAGAGAGAGAGAGAGAGAGAGAGAGAGAGAGAGAGAGAGAGAGAGAGAGAGAGAGAGAGAGAGAGAGAGAGAGAGAGAGAGTGAGGATCCGCTCAGGTGTGTCGACGCCCGGGGCGTCTCTTGGCTCTGATTCTGAGCCTGACTCTCATGTCTTTAAGGACGCAGCAGTCAGATGTCTGAGAGCTTCGCCGGGGCGAGCGAGTGGTTGTCAGAGCTGCTGATACACCAGTAAAGGTCTCTCTCTCTCTCTCTCTCTGCGGTGGACGAGCTGCTGTTGTGCCGCAGGACAGAGAGACTCAGAGACAGCAGAACAAAGTCTTCGCTCAGCAAACCTGCAGCTGATACTTGCGGGATCGAAGCAGCAACAGCGGCCCTTCCGCTCCGGGTGTTTGACGGACAGCTGACTCAACCTTCCGTAGAGCCCGCCTCCTACGCCACAGCACAGCCAATCAGAGCCGCGTTTCCCGCACGCCGCCGTACACCGTCGTACGGAGTACGGACACGTCGCTGGAGAGATCAGCTATGCTCGACGACTGTTTCCTAAAGCAGAATCGGTCGTTGCACTAATGACGTCAGCTCAGATCATCGGAGTAAATAACTACAGTTAATGAGTGTGTCTGAGATGGAAGTTAATGCGAGATGTTTCACACAGCATCTGAGGACTATTCCTCATGTTCTCAGTTATTGTGCTGCGATCTCCAGATTCACTCATAGACTCGTTCACACACACTAGAGCCTCAATCACACACACACACTCCTTCAGAAACTACACTTTAAAGCTACACTGTGTGATTTTTACCCCCATTTAGAGGTGAAAAAGGTATATGACCATCCAGTGAATATTAGTTTCTGTTCCTCTCAACTGCAACATCATTTTAATCTTCCTACGGTGGCCAATGTAGTCCAAGATTAACATGGCTTCCAGCTCGACCTCATCCATGAGTGTTAACTCAAACGCAAACGCGAAAGGCGAAGCTTGTATTAACGGGTATGTCCTCTTTGGCTAATGTACTTTCAAGATGGAGGGGCAACACTGGCGACTGACATTAGAAACCCCTTACCCGTATGTGTTTTCAATAGGCAAATCATACACTCACGAGAATACTTTAGTACTTGAACGAAGTAAATATACATTAATGAGCACATATAAGTGAGCTTTTATAACATCACACATGCATATGAAGACTGAGCGCTACTGCTGTCACAATACATCACAATACACAGAATACATCAATATGTACATCACGGATAGTGACCGTATGTAATTTATGTAATTCACCCAATATTAAAATTACTGTGAGAAAAGGTTTAGTTTTCAGGAGTTTTAGTGTGAGAACTGCAGTATATAATGTAGAATATAATGTATAGTAATGCGCTGGGGAATATGTGTGTGTCCTGATAATGCCAAATGTCTGATGTTCCCAGTAAAAGTGTCCGACATTATTGTAAATATATCTAGTCAGTGACAGAGATCATCATATTCATCTCCAATAATTCAGTGTTTTCATCTTCAGAATCATGAATATTGTTCTTCTGGTGTCTCTATTGTCCTGTGCTTTGGGTTTCAGCACCAAGTCCAAGCCTGTTCATTCACACACACACACACCAATCTCATACATCACATTTAGCATTTTAAATCATTTTATTCTTTTATCTCAGTAATATGTATGTGTCATTAGTATTGGGATATGTGTGGAATCATGACATTGAGGGTATCTGAATACACTCCGAGTGTTTAGTGTGGACAAGCAACTTTTGGAAAATGCTAGTGTCTGCTAAATGTGTGTGTGTGTGTGTAGACACAACGGCCAGAGCGAGCGCCAGCAGTGCCGCAGTGATATCTGATTTATTTTAATTAGAAGCTCATTAAATCGTGTCAGTTTGCAGAACAAACATATAAGTCTGAGTCTGACGAGTCCTGAACCCTAAAGACACACACACACACTATCTACACACACCTGACAGACAGAACACTTCTGAGGGTAAACACTGAACACCACACTCATCTTGACGCTTAGTCCTCAGAGAGAGAGAGACGGTCCTGTGACAGATGTGTGTGTGTGTGTGTGTGGCCTGTGGACAGCGTCTGACCCTGTTAGTGGGTGTAAATTGAGGAATTGTTTGCTTTATTAAAGCTGTGCCGGCCGGTGTTAATCGGCACACACTTCCTGGGTCAAAGTCGGAAGCGTGTGCATTGGCTTACCTCCCTCCAGCCGTGCGTCTCGTTTATTACACTCTATCATTTGTTTTTGAACCTCATTACAGATCAATTTCATTAGTTTTGCTCAGTTGGACCTGGCTTTGATTGACAAGCAGCTCACCTGCTCCTGATTGGCCGGCCGCTCGTCTCAGCGTACGCGCGTGATTGGCTGAGCTCTGCTGGCCGACGCCCCAGAGGAGGCCGGTTTCGGTTTGGGGTTTTCAGGACAGGAATGCTGACGACAGGGCTGGTTTCCAGGGTGTGGCAGCGCTCACACACACACACACACAGGATCACGTGGCTGTGAGGAATTCTCGAGAGCGGCCCCTCAGTGTTTGAAGTGCGGTCTGTGAAGTGCCATGCGGGAGCGAGGTCAAGTGGCTCCTGCGGGTCTGAGTCCTGGACCTGTGTTCGCACACACACACACACACACACACACACAATATCTACTCATATATTCATATATATATTTGATTTTATCATGAGCTGCTTTTTATAGCAACCCTTTTATTAAGAGTTTGGGGTGTTAATGCAGTTTAAAGCCTTAATTTTGTATTCTAACACCGAATGAAAGTGCAAAAAAAATGCAAACTAATATATTACATAAGAAAAATAAAGTAACAGTGTTGCAGAAAAATAAAACTGACAGGAATTAAAATGATTCCATATAAAAACTGAATATTGGTGATATATTGATATATATACTGAAACTTCAGAGATTTGTTATTAAATTGTTATTTTATCCACTTTATTAGACTTTGGGATGTTAATGCAGTTTAAAAACGTACTATCATTATTAACAAAAATATGAATGCAATGTACACAGTGTGTTCAGTAAAAATGCAAACGATTGTAATATTTCAGAAATATAATCACGAGTTGTGAGTCGTTCAGCAGAGATGAGTGTAGAGCGACACGACCGTAACACTTTACAATCAGCTTCATTAGTGAACATGAACGAAGAATGGACAATACTCCTTTATTAATCTTAGTTGATGTTAATTCAGCTTTTACTCATGCGTTATTACAATCAAAGGTTGTGTGTGAACATCAGTGAACTCACATGAGTTTCACTTCTACTGTACTGCGGCCCTTTTATTAATGCAGTTTAAAACCTTGATTTACATTCTAACAAAGTGCAATAAAAATGCAAATATAATCTAATATTTAATAAAGGGTGGATACAGCGGTGGCCGTTAGTGAACTGATATAGAGTGCGCTTCCCGAAAAGCATCGTTAGCCAACTATGGTCGCAAGTTCCGTCGTTATCAGCCATAGTTCAAACGATTCGGTGTTTCCCGAAACCATCGTTCCAGCAAACATCGCAAACAGCATCGCAAAGTAGTGTGGTTTGAACGACAGCTTCGACCTGTGCTTAGAGGCTTCGTTTCTATATTGCAGGACATTTGGAGGTAATAAATCCTTATCTTGAGCAAAATAAGCAAGCTGAGATTCAGTACAACCGGTGCCTTTTCAGTGGTGGAAAGAGTTACTGACAAATTGTACTTAAAGTAAAAGTATTGCTACTTAAGTAATAATTGACTTGAGTACAAGTAGAAGTACTGAAATATAATATGAGCTAAGCATAAGAGTAAATAAGTAGTTTGCTTAAAAACTACTCAAGTAACTATGTTACAAAGTACTTTAGTATTTTTCTATTTTTACCATCAAAATGATGAAGCAGCTAAAAACTCTCATGTCATCTGTTTCATTCATACTGAAAGCCCAGTACTGATGCATAGAGATTAAACTTACTACATTTCAGGGAAATGCTCTATATGGATATAATAACAGTGCAAATAGTGATGTTTTGACTGATGAAACATGAAGACAAACACATTATAGCTATAATATATCTGTGTTTATCAAACTATCAGGTATTTTCAAAAGAATGATGTATGTCTTGAAAGGGATAGTTCACCCAAAAATGAAAATTAGCCCACGATTTACGCTCCCTCAAGTCATTTTAGAAGATTTGACTTTTCTTCTTTCAGTCGAATACAATCAGAGTTAGGCTATATTAAAAAAATGGCCTGGCTCTTCCAAACTTTATAATGGCAGTGAATGACTGGAGAAAATTTGAAGCCCAAAAAAGTGCATCCATCAATGATAAAAGTGCTCCACATATAGACTACTAGCTTTCTCTGTTGTCAAGAACAATTTTTTATTACTAATTTTGAAAAGTAAGTCCAGGTAAGATCATTTGAATGTTTGGATTTGAATCATTCATAATTGAAAGCAAAGAAAGTTAATGGAGAGTTCCAATGAAAAAGGTATGAAAAACAATAAAACAGTATGAATAAAAAATTTCCAGTAAAAAAAATAAATAAATAAGTGGGGTATGGTTAACATGTTAAATTAAATTATCTTTTTTTCGTTGTAGCCTACCGAAAATGTGCTGGAGCCCACTGTTGCTATGGGAACGAACTACACTTTTATATGCATCTGACTGACAGCTAAATCATGCGATCTTATTTCACTTTTTCAGCTTTGTACAAAGTTTGCTTCGTATATTTAGTTTAACTGTATTGTTAAACAGGGCGAGCTTTACAATTAATTTGAACTGTGTGCATGTATTTTAGACACTTACATTGTTCTTGCTCCGTCCATCATGCAAACCACGTCCGTCCATGTTATGAGCCAAGCTTTTTATTTACTGCAACTGCTCAGTGCTCTGGTATTATCAATGGTATGACCCATTTCAGTAGTTGCCATAATTAAATATGAGCAGAATACTCACTTACATTCACTGAAATATTGAAACGTTAGCGCTACTGATTCAAAACACGAGCGTCGTCAGTGATAATGATTGATGAATGTCAAACGCGGTTTGAACGCCCCGCCCCCAGCCGAACTAGAGATTTTGATTGGTTTTGCACCCGAGTCAGACCTAGTCTGTCATTGGCTGAAGGGCTTCAGATCTGTCTGTTATTGGCTGAAGCGCAGTGCTCCACCGCAGTAGTTTGAATTGTCTGTCAAACGTCAGCTTGCCCTGTTGCTCCGTCGGCACCTTTGTCAAAGTACTTTTTACTTTAGCAATACGTAACTGAACCAAGGATGAT